>MU893521.1:0-32136 GCA_036418205.1 Ostertagia ostertagi
CAACAACCGCCTGCGGAGAGTCAACAGGAGCAGTTATCGCAAGAGTCTGATACGTCAGACGTTACCGCCGTTACGATCAAGGAGAAAGTCGTTCACTCTGCCTTCGTTGCGCAGAAACGAGCGGATGCTCCGGCATCAGCCGTCTCGGCAACAGGGCAGCAGCACGAGTCTCAGTTACCGCTCGAAGTTGTGTTTGATCCACGTCATCAGAACATCGTCGACTATTCTCGGATCATTCGCAACGCAGGCATCGCCATGCGCCAAGCACATGACGAATATCTGCGCGAGTTCGAGAATATTCGTGATAACGTGGACCAAGCAGGACCATCGACTAAGCCGTTAGAGCACAATTTTATTGCTTAGGATTAATGAATTTCTACAATCACATGTATAACGCAAGTTGTGAAACACACGAAATACGCTAGTCTTTACAATGATACCTTCCAGATCGAAATGATATCACCAAAAGGATCAAATGGGGCTAATCTAATAGGAATCTAGGAAATCTACTCTAGAAAACGTAATCAATCGGTTTCTTAGATTGTGTAAAAATCGAGAAAATGAGAAATAAAACGGCTCCCCACTTTCCCCACACTTGGAATGATGAGGCCACGGCGTGCCCGCAAACTGTGCGGGTAAATTTGAAAACGCCCCATCAGCACAGACGCGGGCACCTTGAGTGCGTTTTCAAAGTTTTCGCACTGTTCGTGGGCAATACCGACTCTGCCGCGAAAGTGGTGAGCCATATATGAAGAATTGGAACCATATCATTCTGAAACACTGCTTTTTATCTACATGTTCACGTTAATGAAAGAAAATGAGGAATGAACTGAACGGATATTTTCGTAAGGTCGGAAAACCTCTGCCAAACTAAAGAATATTTGGCCATTCTGTGAGCCACGTGGTTTTGGTTATGTTGATGTATGGCCTATAGAAATGAACACAAAAAACTTGGGAAGAAATCGGGCATGTGCGGAAAAAACAAATGTAATGGGTGTGGCATGTATAGTTGCCACAATGTCTGATGGGTGCGAAAACTGCGGCATAGATAGTTGCCGCGCTGACGTCCAGGTCTTAAATGCATCCATGTAAAAAATTAATCCTCATTGTAGAAAGTTCTACAAAACATAAAATCTGACAATGCAGAAAGCGTTTAATTCTCAGCAGTTTAATCTACTGATGCGCTATTATCACGATTTTCTAGCATTATGAGAGCTCGAATAGCATGTATAGAGTAACCCCACACCAAAGACTGCCTAGAAGGAAAAATGCCATTTATAAAACTTCGGAAAGTGGTCGACTTTTTTCGTCTCCCAACACTCGCGACCTCCAACGGCTGCCCAAACTGTAGACCGTAAAAGGCTTTTTTTCAGGTTTCCAGTTCAGCTGGATAAAACCCAAAAATGCTCAACATATGGATCTGGCAATTGTACGGAAGAAGTTCCGACAGAAAGTCATCTAGAGCTTGGTTGAGGATCCCACGATAAGGTTTATGGTCAAAGGAGGGGAACCTACCTAGTGGGAAAACAAGCAGATAGGCTTTGGCTGCGGAGCTACGCGCAATATTCAAATTGATTCGATATTACCTCTCGGCTGTCTAGCATGGGTCTCCGCTCGCTAGCCGACGGAAACGCCTACGGCGGTCGGCTGATCTTCAGGTCCTGGCCGGTCTTAAGCGTGTTTGTTTGAAGGAGCTATACTGGTGAATTGAAAATAATGATATATAATAGATCGATAATAGTCGTGCAATGCAGAAATCAACGGGCGAAGGAGGGGTCTAATCTCGACTTTGTGCCGTTTCTCATTGCTTTTTCTTCGTCCACCACTGACTACCGCTATATTGACTTCTGATGGCCTGCCTTTTCATCGTGATTATCGCGTTGAAAGCAAAGCCCGGTATCGAACTCATGTGCCTTGTGCTCGGCTTCAACCCTGCGTTGCGCAAATTCCAAAATTTTTACAACCTCTTCCTTTCGGGGCAGGGTCAACCCTATGTTGCTACAAGTAGCAACGGGGGGTCGTACTTGGATGGACCCGGAGGGGGGGGTCGTACTCTCTCGGTGGCCGGCAGTAGGGATTTGTGGTAATCTCCCTACTGATCATAACCATGTTTCAGGAAGAGCATGAGAAAGGAAGACTTGCAGAAACAGCAGCTGCAAGACATGTAGCATCGTTCAAAGAAGTACTCCCACCATGACATGGGTCCACCCACGAAACCACATTTGAAACTAAAGTGTAGCTGGAGTATTGCCTAAGACAACATGGACAATAGTCACCACATTACGTTTACGCAAGATAATTGATGCTAGAGCATCTGTAAGCCGCTTCCTTCTGAATGAGCTTTCAAATGAGTCAGCGAATCAGGAGTGCGACCGAGGCGTGGCGCACACCAAGGCAGGGGGAAATCAGTGCAAGCGCATGCACAAAGCATTCTAACACATCCTATGGTCAGCACGATATCTTTTCCCTGGACGTTGCGGCCAGTGAAACCTAAAAAAACTTCTTTTAAGGAGAAGGCTGGCGATAGAATGCCCTCAGACGAATTAGCCACGAGATCTAATTTTGATATTCCTCACTTTCAACGATTGGTCCTATTTTAGAAAGCTTGAATCCTGTAGTTTCTCATACCGGGTTCAGCTTCCCAAATAAATGAGTTTGAAGGAAGTTATGGTCGTTTAAAGTTGAAAAGTCGCGTTTGCACAGAAAAAAGTTCCAACGTGTTAAATTTTTACTAAATTAGCTTTCGATGAATTTTCAGATATGATTGGAGAGAGAATGATTTGAATTTTTTATATCAAATAACTCCGACACAAAAGATCGAATATGAAGAAAGTTATAGCCCGAAAAAGAGGAAGGTGAAAATTGTAGTGCAAACTCATTTCCTGCTCAATAACTTAATTATTTCAGATTGTTTAAGAACAAATCCGCTCCACTTGAGAAGGATGACCCTTGCTGATCCAAATCCACCTCCGTCTTGCGAGAAACCTGAAATTTTCCAAGGAAAAGTTCCTATACTTCTCGATTTCCCATTTCGACACACTGCTCCCATTCAAACAAACGCGCCCCATTGCAGCACCCAGCGCGCGATTCAATACATTCGAAACCTGTCAACACGCGTTTCCACTACCTTCTCGGCATTCTCAATCATTTCCCCCACTTCTCCATAATATGACGCCACAACCCACCCGTTTTCTCCAGCGGAGAATGCTTAATGACGTACTCTGAATCTCCTATGAAAACTCACCAGTAGGATTTTGGGCACAATGTGGCTGGGGGAGGGGACACTCTGTAGAAACGTCTCTGGGACTAAGCCTGCGCATTTTGTTTAGTCCTGATCTCGTGAAGGATGTACTTCACTTTGATTAGTCCTGATCTCGTGAAGTTTGAAATGTTCTATTATTTTATACTTTTCCAGGGTGAAAAGAAACCTCATTATAGAGATAAAAGGAATAAAAAATTGGTATGAATTGTGTCTTCATAAAAATTAGACACAGGGGGGTCGTACCAAATCGCCCATGGAGGAGGGGGTCGTAAAAAAATCCAGAATGTAGCAACGATAGGACCGACCCTGCTTCGGAGTACTTTTTAGTGAAGGATCAACGTGGCCTCTGCGTCTCTTTAACCCCACAGTATTTTTTCTCTGATTAGTTAGGAATTAGGTTTACAAGTTAACTGTCTAACTTCAAGTCAAATTGGTTTTTTTGGTTATGATCTAACTGTAGGTTAAACAAGACTTAATGTGTTGAGAAGCGCTCTGAACCTGTTATCTAAACTGACTTTGGTCTGAGCTAATCTCGACACGTTAAGTCTGAATTAATGAAGGTTTGCTACCGTCCCAGATGGACTGATTGCTGTTGGCTTTTCATTTTGGATGATCATTTCCCTTCTAGCGGCTGTATCTCCCAACTTGCCCACGTTATGCCTTATCAATCAAAACACTATGCTTGTTGGCATGATGGCGGCTATCGGGGTTAACACGTCCGAACAACGTCGTTCTTTACCGTCGCTCATCCATGGTCGAAAATGAAAGGGCAATCAAAGGGGTACCATTTTGCTTATTTTCGACGGATTTCTTTGCTTTTTTCGCCATTGGCGTACTATTGAGACCCACGTCCCCTCTAAACTCCTTTGAGATCTATAGTGATCGCTTCCTTTAACTGCTGCTTTAACGCCGCAGTTCGCGTTGCGAATGTTTCACAAGAATGCTGGGTTGTGAACAAAACTTTCGCCCCAGGCGGGACTAGAACCGCATTAGTTTCCGGGCAAGTGCGCTACCTAGTATTGCTGGGGAAGTTTTGTTCACAACCTCAGCATTCTTGTGAACGTGAAATTATGAATATGAGAATTTTTTGAGGGAATATCAAAGAATCTATTTAATAAAATAATCCTTTCCTTATCCCTACTATATAAAGCGCTATGTCTGTCTGTTTGTGTGTGTGTGTGTGTGTGTGTCACGAAATTCATAGCACGCGTCGCAGCAGTCGTTAGGAGCTGATTTTTTGATATGATATAGGGGGTGGGACGGGAACATATTTGGTGGGGGTCACCAAGTGATAACGACTGATAAGAGAGCAGATAAGAGGCGCTGAAACACAAATTTCACGAAATTCATAGTGGCGCTTGCAGTATCGTCAGGACTGATATTTGGGATGATGTATAGGGGGACGGGAAAAATATTTTGTGTGGGTCAAACGTGATAAGACGATAAAACAATAAAAGCGCTGAATCTACATTTCACGAAATTCATAGCTGCGCTTCGCAGCAGTCGTCAGAGCTGATTTTGGGGCATGATATAGGGGGTGACGGAAACATATTTGGTGGGGTCAAAAAGTGATAACGACTGATGAGGACTGATAGTAACGATATGCGTACGAACGTAGAGAGCACTTGAAATAGAAAATAGAGAGCAGATTGTAGATAATGCCTTTCATTTCAATATCATTTCATCAGCGTTGTAATTGTAAACTCAAACACCTTTCGACCGCTACACCTTCTAGAGTTCTTGAGGATGAATGGGATGCTCGAATAAATATGATAATGAATACTGGGCATTCCGTTTTGAGATATTCGACCGCTAAATTACCTCGATACTCGACGCATAGTGGTTGTTTACATCATCACTTTAGCTGTGCACTTCACTGCGCTTATCAAACAGTGAGATACAGCCAGCCTATGCAACGGACAGTAATACATTTAACGAAGCAGCTATAATTTAGCGGTGAAACCTAAAGCTTCATCGATTGTCAGTTCTATCAATGCGCGCGGTAGCGGGCGGAGCTAAACTGGTAATAATAATAATTAGAAAGTTAATATGAATGGGTATCATGTAAAAGCTGCAAAGCTTTGACGCTACAGCAGGCTATTCGATGAGCAGCATTTCCTCTTGATTCGAATCATGTGTATCCTTTCATGAGGGATGGTGTGAAGAAAATGGCCAAAATTTGGAAGGAGAGAGGAACTCCGGAGAAGATCAAGACTGGTTTGCGCACTCCGAGTACCCCTCCCTTCCGTTATGGGTCAGTTCTAGATATGAAATGTTGAATGAAGGACATAAGTGTAGAAATCGAAGAAATAATGAAGAAAATAATTCCATGGTAGAGAAACAAATGTGAGTCCTTGCATAGCCATAGGTCAGCTGTACTGCAAGCCTGCTTGTAATAGAACCCTCACTACAAAGAGTGCCCCAAAACCACGTTTGGCATAATAGCATAATGGTCGCAACCATATCCCCCATTAAATGATTCAGGTGGGCATTCAAAATTTGCAAATAATTGCTTTTGTCCAAGATTCTTCAGCAACAGGACGCAGAGTAGCTACGTCATGTTTCTCCTTTGACAAGATTACTTTTCATTGAAAGGCGAAAAGTGAATCATAGGCGATCAGTTATAACATTCAAGGGGTTTTTCAAAAGCACATAGACTGCTTTTCATGGTCTCATGCAATTCTCCTAGCTGTGGTGCTGTATTTACAATACACCTGTTCTCCAATTATGTCTTACATTCGCAGTTGATTTATGACGATAAAAATGCAGTCCTATACGCGCCACTTCTCTCTAATTGCCTTTGCGGATTGCGTTTTTAATGCGCTTGTACTTTCATTCGCAAAGGTTTACACTACATTCTGTCTACCCAATTTCTTGCTCTTGGTTACTGACACAGCAACATCTCGACAATAATCATGGTACCAAGCCAAGTGTGCTAATGCCTAGCTAAGCCTGCTCAATGCACGATTTTCTTTGTGTTACGTCAATGTCTCTCAAGTTGTCACATACCAGGAAGGTCTTTCAGGGCGTGCCAGCTTTTTCAAAACGGTCTTTTGCATGATATAGGGGCACATGCGGGAACCACAGAACCATGGTTAATTTTTCCTGAACGGCCCTCTGAATACCAGAAAATAGTTCGATTCCTCGTGGTGACAAATTTTTGCATTTCGAGTTGACGTTTCCAAAATTCGCGCAAAATGGAGTTAGCATGAATAATTAATACCATATTCATAATTAGGACCGTCAGTAACCCTTACAAATAGACTGATTAAAAAACTGTCGCACCAAACAATGACAACTGACATCAAACTGGCCCCACTTGGGTGTCACAACTTTTCCGCCATAAATAAACACAAGCACTCGATTTTGAAACCTATTTGCTTTGCGTACTCTTATGTACTAGAAGGTGCTGGAGGGAGTCGTGTAGTAGTAGTAGTAGACAAGGGAGTTGAGAAGGAGAATAATCATTCACAAGAATACTGGGTTGTGAACAAAACTTTCGCCCCAGGCGGGACTAGAACCCGCACCTCTCGCTTTCCGGGCAAGTGCGCTACCAGTTACGCTACCGGGGCACCATTTCATTCCAACTCAGCTTTTCATGCTTTTGGTATTTACCATGGCTTATCAGCACTCACACGTCTAACGCACTTGCCCGGTAAACCAAAGGTTCGAGTCTCGCCTTGGGCGAAATTTTTGTTCATAAAACATGATTCTGTGAAACATTCACAATACGAGCTGTGGCATTGAAACAGCAGATTACAAACAAAACGAGGACAGTCACTGTCCTCCGGAGATGCGAAAATTTAATTGCGGCTTATGATCTGACCAATTTTGCATTGAACTGTCGAAATGGTCGATTCGCCTTAATCGTAAGCGAAGCGGCTTTCCGCACGGAAAAGTTGGGTAGAAGGCCTGAAATTTCGAGAACTGGTGATGCCAACAGGGATGGATGTGCAAGTGGTAGAATCCATATGCACATCCAACCATGCACGCTGAGCAAAGAAAATTTGTTGCGAGCAACCTAACAAAATCTTTACTACAGACTGCCACTGCTTCAACTATTTGCGTGGCATCCTTGCCTATGCTTCGGAGCCCAACAGATTGCTGAAGCGACATCCGCCGAGTTTGTTGCCACAAGAAATTGAAAGTATTGTCAAATAAAACGGCTTTCATTCCTATTGAAGAATTTAGTCTGAGACAAGTGTAGTCAGAAGTAGCAAGAAAATGGGTGAAAGAATATCCGGTAGCGCTTTGCCCTATATCTCTTGCCGTGCTTCATATTGAATATTGCAAATACTTCGATAGGTTCCACAAGTGAGCGTTCTTCATCTACTGGATGTTTGAAAAGATCCGCCGTTTTATAAGCCTGAATTCCATATGTGTGTCTTTTTGCAGGGAAAGCATTTTTAACTTAAATGAAAACTGTAGACATCTGTAAATCTCTGCCAATAGAGTCTCTGCCAATCTCTGCCAAAGAGCGAGGTCCACACGTTCGGATTATTTGGAATGCTGGAAATTTGAAGGTGCTGATTGGCGTACGAATATGGGTTTTGAAGCTCTCTAGAAGAAATACCTCAAAACCCAACTTTTGGGGGCTATTTACAGTCTCGAAAAGTAACAGTCGATTAGCAAGAGGGTCTGATCCGAGCCACCCGTCAGCTTCGAGTGGGTGCTTTATGGATTAATGGGCTAATATGGTGTATTTTTATTTTGCAATGAGAGCTCCCCCTTGCTCCGCTGAGCTCGGTCAGCCATTGACCACAGGAAAGTCATCATAACCTCCTCTCAGCAGAGTTCAGTTCTTGAAATTTCTGGAATTTAGTCGTGATCAATCGATTTGGCGAAGCTCCATAGGGTGTAGCGAAGAATCCGCTCTAAATTGAGTAGTAAATCAATGAAAAAGCGGGTACTTCAATAACCTAAAACAAGCTATAAAACAGGGAACGAAACCTCAAGATAGGGAGTTGCTTCCGCCCGCCGGGCTTTCGAGCTCTTCTTGTAATTCTCAAAGCACAAATAAGTTTCGTCGTTGGATAGTTGTGGTGCTGTTGACCACATATTTTGCTAATATAATATAATATGAAGTTTCACTAAACCCTACAAAGGTATGCTATTCAAGTCAGGAATATTCACATCAAACATACTAGAATTCAGGCAGGATCTATGAAAGCTTACCAGAGTTTCATAAAGTAAATCAAAATCTCAAAAATGAAACCGCATATGTTTTTGCCCGCATTCTATGTAGACAATAACATAATACAGTGTCGGTCAAAAGTTTTGAGACTTTCATTTTCAACCCATTCGCCCCTGGCGGTGGCAGTTGCCATCATCAGTTTAAAGGTGCACCACCGGTGCAAGAGCATATTCTATACCCATTGCTAGGGGTAACTTCGGACAACCTTTCCCTCCCTATTTATGCTTTAAGCCTGCAATTCTATTGTGCGTCGCTGTTAGCATTGCAAGTATTTGTGTGCAAGTGTTATTTATGTCTTCATACTGATGTATTCAGTTTGTTTGATGAGTACTATGCTATTTTTTTAATACAGAAAAAAGTTGTTTTGCAGTGATTTAAACTTTACGAGAGTGCCATCAGCGCAGTCATCATTTTCTAGAGTCGATAGAGTGGAGAGAGCTTGCATGAAAAGGACATTCAGCTTGGAAGAATGGCTTCTCGCGATTGACTGGTTTTCAAACACCTATGAGTGGTAGGATCGTCTCTGAATGAACAACTTTTGTGGTTTTGCTCTCAGTCAAATAAAAGTCGAAGTACTGTTAAACATCGGCTTTCTGGAGAATACCATGAAGGAGGCGCCACAAGAAGCCGTTGATGAGCTCTGATTGAAACGAGGCCGGACAGATCCGTGCAGTTAACGGCTAGCCTGAACCAAAGGTTGTGCTCATCTGAAGATTTTTCGGAAATTATGTTGTGATTAGGGTGGGTTCTCTCATTAGAAATTCTGTTCTGAACATCAGATTTAAACATTCAAGTAGGGTTGATCTGATGTCACTGATGATAATTTGCGGACCATTCGGCGACTTCGCAGTTTTCAGAATACAGTATCAGGGCTGGGAGCTCAGTCAAATACAAGGATAGTCTAAGAAGCACAATAGGTCCTTGCACTCCTCGGAGCATGCCGAAAGTATTCTATAGATAGATGCCGTTCTACCGTCTCATTGACGTCTCCAAAGAAGTCAGACAAAATTACCCTATTTCTGCTAGATGAGCCCGCGTCGATATCTCGTAAAAAAACCTCCGCTGGTACAGTGTACTTGCGTACATTACAAGGAAACCCTGAGTAGAGACCAGGGTTCCCTTCTTTTATCCACAATCCGACCGCCCAGGTGCACCGTGATTCGAGAGAGCGTGCCTTTAACTATCTTCTAGTTTATCTTCTGGGTAAGCCTTTCGCGTAGAAGATCTAATCGGTAGTCTTGAAGAAAGAGGCTTAGAAATAGGTTTCGGAGGAAATTGGAATCCTAGCTGAAGAAGGCAACAAGCCAACTAAGTGGCCAGGCGAGCTTGTGGGTAGAATTGCGAGAGATCTCGGATAGCTTCAATACTTAGCAAAAGGTTTTTGAAACAGTACATGTAAAATGTCATAAAAACTCTGGACCGACGCGATATATGCTTGATATTGAATATATTATTCGATTCCAGTGGGAATCGTCTACGGACAAACTTTAATTTCCTTTAAAGGCGTTATCTGCGATTAGCAGAGACAGCGTGCATCAACTCATACATGAGATTGAGTTTTTGAAAAGGAACACGCTTTCAAAGACGCTTGGACAGCCAGGTGGAGATGCGCACGCCGTGGGGCGGCCGTCGCCAGTGTTGAAAAAGATCTATGGCTTTGAACGCGTGACAGTCATTCTGGTGATTCGAATTGCTCATCAGAGCGAACGCACTTTTTTGATTATCGTGGTGTATGGCACTCGAGCCCACGATTTATGAGGGCATGGATAAAAAGCGTCATCGATTCCTTCGAATGACTAACATTTTTCTTCGATTTAACATTTGTTTTGACTAGTGCATCATTTATTACGGTCAAAATCCTAACTAATACCACTCACCAGATTTGAAGTTCATTGTGAATTTCCATAAATTTCGCCCAACTTCTACATTATTTTATTATAAAATTGTGTGATTTTGCATTTGTCATTTCTAACCCTTTGAGGTTCGATCATGTTTGGCGACACAATTTCACCTATTTACCAAGCATTCTATGTAATTATTGCAACAATTGGTATAATTGGGAACTCTCTCATAGTCTACGTGAGCATAGTGTCGAGGTAAACTTACTCATACTATATTCAGGTTGGATTCCTTAGTTTCAAAAGTGATGAGTATCCATGATTGCTATTTGTTTAAGTTTTCTTTATGTGGCTTCAAATAGCAACTTCTAAAAGTGTATCTTCAGAAGTCTTCGAAGCACATGCAACATAATCATTGCACTAATTTCCATCGGCGATGTCATGCAGATGCTTGGTCAATATATAATGCTTATCTCATACCATACGTTAGTTTCAAATTAGATGTACTCATTTCGTATTGATACATTCATTATCTTACAACTAAGACAATGAGAGATTTTTGAGGAGGAGCTAACTAAGAAAATGGTGGCACCATCTCTATAGAATAATTTTGATGCTATGCGAAAAGCAATCTTCGAGCAGAAGTACAAAGTAGTATTAAGTATTATGTATTGAAAAGTGACGACAAACATGAGATATGTCACTGGAAAATAAAATCTACGCTATGAGGGGAAGTTTTGGCACAATGAGGATTTCCTGTCGTACTGGTTATAGAGCAGGATAAGTTTCTGAATTGTTTCTTTTACGAATAGCTTGGAATGTCTCATGAGAAACGTAACTTCTTTAAGGGCGGAAGTGGTGTAGTGGCAAGTGGCACGCTTACCACGCGAGCGGTCCGGGGATCAAATCCTGGGTCGTGAGTCGCCCGGGCCAACCAAGCCTTCCATCCCTCCGGGGTCGGTAATTGGTACCAGACTTGTCTGGGAGGATAAAAACACTGACTTGTACATCGGCTGGCCCCCGCAAGTCATTGTATAGGCCACATCGCATTCAAACGCCACTACGAATGTACAAATGGAAGTAGAATGCGTGCCGCATCCCAAAAAGGGATTGATCAACGGCAAATGCTTTATCCTTTATCCTTATCCTTTACCTTCTTTCAGATGGAAAGAGAAATTCAAACATGCCATCATTTCTTGTTGGGGTGAGCCATTAATTGGTATACACGAGAACGATGGGGGTAACTGGAAAAATTCCTATTCCCTGACTCGGTCCAAGTATATCTTACAGACTAACAAAAAATAAGTAAAGATGTACACCTGGTGGCGAGGCCACCTTTCGTGGATCCACAGGTAGGAAACAGCGCGCTATTATTGGGTTTAGCAATAACTATCCGCCATTTTTTTCAGGCTCAGAGTTCTTTGATTTTCGCTGGCCTTTAAAAGTTATGATGTAGTCTGAAAGCGCTTAATCTCTTGTACATTTTGATGTACAACACTTGTGTATTTACTTCACTGCTTACACACTAGCAAAAAGATTGCATGCTACATGAGTGCAAGTTGAGCTCGAAACCGAATGCTTCTGCATCTGCTCGTAGAATCAATGAAGCCTGGGATGAAGGCACGGTTGCAGAGAGGACTGTTCGAGAGCGTTTGTTGATTACGCATTTATTGTTGTTTTTGTTTTGTTAATAAACTTATGAGTGAAATGAAAACGGCGGATAATTATTGCTCAATCCTTCAATATATTAATGAGTGGTGCAGCCATTTTGAAGATTCCTTAGTTCGCCTGAACGGAGAACACTGTAGATATGATTGCAGTGCTATGTCTGGATTGTGCTAGGAAGCCCAGCAAATACAATACGACATAATAAGTGATAATAATAGGTGAAATAATAGGTGATGAACGGTACCAGGGAAAAGTTTGACAGAAGCCAATAAACGAAAGAATGCCAAGTGTCGCTAGCGCGGGAGTGTAGCGAAGTAGGCGAAGTGGGAATTTTGCCTTACTTCATATTGCTGTAAAACCATGTGCTATAGTGTGCTGCGACTGGGTAATCATCCCTGTTGTTCTGCAATTATGAAAATGTATGTGCGGCTTTCTAGCTTGGTGTGACTTCTCTGGAAGATTACTTCCCTTCTGATAATTTAAGCTGGTCCATCGCGTGCGGCCCTATCACAAGAATGAGATGGAATGCACGATTTTGCTGAAAATTTTCCGATCTTCAGTGGGCATCCAAATCAATGAGTAAAGTGCCTAGAATCGCGCTTCGTGCAAGCTCCGAAAAATTGAATCACTTTCAGCTGGACCCACCTGCACATGTGCCTCAATGAGTTAGTCCGCAAATTTGGTGAAGTATCTCGGGTCTACTTCTTCATACAACTTCATTACCTCAGCCAATCTTATTGAATTGGCTTTTATTTTGTAATCATTTTTTTTAAGGAATGATGGTCATCTGATGCGTCAAGATGCTTGTGTATACTGGCAGCTTATCCCTATTTGTGGTGTTCTGTTTTCGTCTTCCTTACTACTCGGAGTAGCTTTTGACAGAGTGCTGTCTCTACAAAAATTCTAGTAAGTATTTCTAACAATGATAAAAAGCGAACATGAGAAGGCTAAATTTGCAGAGCCAAATACGTCCCCGGTGAGAAGGATGTTTCTAAGATGGGTACTGCCTCAAGAGATTGCTCCATTTTTCTTTTATAAATACTGTTTATAACTTAATACTATTTGTGTGAACCATAAACGCTTGATTGTCACTTCGCTTTATACACTTCCCCATCCTTCATTAACCATGCTTTCGTGAAGATTCAATGAAGTTCGCGATTGGTACACAGACTGGGAAGCATCCCTCCTCATTCTGCATTAAATTACTCGCCCAGTGCACTGCGCTTTTCACGGCACTATGTATGTTATTTTACATTTTTTACATTTTTAATACTATTTATTTGTCGTGCCTTGCTAACTCCTTGCATTTTTCATATTTTAACAACTCAGCTTCTTTTCTGCAAAGTTGGCATCCCATTTCATTCAACCTTCTTCTCTTTACTTCTGCTTCCCGCTTACAGTCTTTGTCGTCCTTTCAACTACTAATTGGAGAGAAGTGGTCTGACGGCGAGCTTCGTCGCCCAGCACCCGGCGATGGGCGGAAATCAAATACTGGGTTATAGAAGGCTTACCAGGGAGAGGATGGTAGGTCAAAGTGGCCGTTTAAAATGAGATGCATACCTCCTGATGCGTCTCCGAACGCTGATTCCAAATCTGCCTTCCAAATCTGCTGAACGATGCTGTGAACGAAATTACGAAGGTTTTTTCACCGCAAGTGGTGTGATGGCCTAACGGTTAGAGAGGCGGATTTGCAGACCGACGTCAGAAGATCGGAATCGCTTACTTAGTTTTCTTTGCCTTTTCTCATAGCATGTTATTAGGGGGTAGATTGTCGTTTTTCGATGAATTTTCCTTGAATATTCTGACTTTGGAATTGCGGCACTCTAGCGTACGCAACGCACGAACGAGGCGTTTTCACGCTGAAAAGTGTGACCATCGTCTTCAGGAAGTCAAACTACCCTTTGTGACAAATTTCTAGCCAAATCGAAAATTTGAATTCTACATTCAAAATGTGGGGGCAACCAAGGGTAGCTAGCGGGTTAATAGCTGGTGCATTCTATTACGTCATCCACGAGTGCAACTTTTGTGAACAAGAAGATCATGATCGTGGAATCTCTATGTGTAGAGAAGCCAAAGGCCCGCCATGGAAATAATCTTTATATTAAGCTGCCAGAGCCTCTTCCTGACATTGACCGCCTAAGACTACCACGTCACAGCACTTTTTCGAAGTAATATCGAAAATTTCAACTTTGCCTAGGTTGCACTAGAGAGGAAGTATACTGGGTATTTATGCGGAATGTTGATGAGACTCTTCCTTATCATACCATTCTACCCCTGTTTAAAGTTTTTTTTAGAAAATTTAGTAGCTTAACCTGCTGAGTGTATAGAAGAAAGGAGCAATGAGGAAATTCTATGCGTTTTCTTGAACGATCCAATTTCGCCGAAAGCCGCAGTTTCTGGCAAGATTAGGTTTTCTAAGCGTGCTAAAGTGTTCGCAAACGTATTGAGCATAGTTTGAAAAAGTGCAAATGAACCCGCACCATGGGGACCCGAATCCTTGATGCAGTGACGAGACCACCATAGTATCTACTAGGCCACCGTCCCACATACAAGCTATGCATGCGTATCGTATTGATGCTGAATTTGGGTCTGCTCCGTATCACAACAAGTTCCGTAACCTTGTTCAGAGAATCGTTCAGCAGATATGGAGTACAGTTTTGGAGTCAGCGTTCGATAGCCTTTAGTCAGTCGGATGGGGGCGCGAAGCTCGGCCAGGTGGAAAAACACATTCAACAGTGCTCCGCATTTTATTATATCTGTTATAATACTAATTTGCTTTAAATGCCACTACGATTTCGAGTGTAATATCGTATTTTAAGCGCTCGTTAGTCTTCGTCTTGTCTTCCTAATTCATGCCTTACTCCTATTATCAATGTATAAAAAGCATTTGCAACTGCAGTTCCAAAGGTCTGAATAAGAACGACATCAAAATAAAATGACGGAAAAGTAGACCAATGAGAAAATGTTGTCAGAAGTGAAGGCCAAATGAATGTATTAGGTGGATTTGAAAGTATCCGCCGTCTTAGCACATCGAGAGTTTCTCTGCACTTGATAACTTGACTTGATGACTCGCCGTAATCGTTCGGGCGATTTGGGGGTCATTTGTGAAGAAAAGATGGCCTTTTTCTGTTCTATGCAAAGGTCTGAGAAAGTTTGAGAAAGTTTCGGAGAGCCTTTAGCTACATTTCAAACCTCGTAAATCTCGACTGTTGGCACTTTATAACTTCAAATTCGGGAGAAACACACCCGCTCCTAATATGGCGGTACTTCAAGAACGAGTGCACTTGAGGAGCGCACAGCGCAAGATCAGCTCTCGTGATTGAGCGTGAAGAAAAAAATTTCGGAAATGATTTACGTGTTAGGTTGAGCAACAATTATTCGCCGTTTTTATTTTACTCTTTTTTTTCAAGAAAACCAAACAAGAACTACAATGAATACGTAATCAACAAACGCTACCGATTGACTCTACGAGCAGATGCAGCAGCATTCGTTTTTGAGCCCAACTTGCACTTATGCAGCGAAGAACTACTGTGTACATTCGATTACTTGAGTATTTGCTTCACTCTGGGCTTGCACGTGAGCAAACTTTTTGCTCCATTGTCAAGCAAATACACAAGTGTTGTACATCAAAATGTACAAGAGATTGCGCGCTTTCAGACTACATCATAATCTTTGAAAATAATCAGCAAAAAAATCAAAGAGCCATGAGCCTCAGAGAAACGGCGGATAATAATTGCTTGGCCTAATCACTGTTCACCTGTCGTCCCGTTGATCATCGAATTGCTCGAGCGGGCGCCAGCAACGTCTCCATTCGTCCCTGTCGCGTGCAGAGTTGTCCAGTGGATCCTCCTCGCTCGAGGGACACGAAGTCCTTCATTCCTTTCGTTCAGAGCTTTCGTGAAGAAGTCTGACCATCGGGCCGGCGGTCGTCCAGGTGTTCGTTTGACGTCCCGAGGGATCCGAGCCTTGTAGTAAAAATAACTCCCATAATATGTAGGACTGTAAAAAAATGAAGGGAGTTTATCGCAGACGCTCAACTATTATACAGGAGTCCTGAAGGGCACCGTGTTTGGTTGCCTGCACGCTTTAAGTAAGTAGAAGTACATCGCCACTTTTTATGTCAAATTGACCCATGCTGCGAGTCAAATCCATGTGCCCGCGTTGAGTTTTCAGGAACTGGAGAAACTTCCCATCTGAAAACGTATTCGGAAGTTTTTTGAGGAGCTCTCTTAAAGGCACGAGTCGGGATTGAATTGATGCTTTATTTTGTTCAAACATTAGGCAAGGGGTGCAATGAGGAACATTAGTGAGGAGAAAAAGCAAAAAGCACCATAGAAAACACTAAATTTCCCTTAGGAGGCCGGCCGTAGTACGACGGAGAGACACAGCGCTGCGAGGAGAGGGAGAACGCGAGATAGTACGTCGCGAGAGGACGCAGAGACCACGTATGCCGTGGTGGATTACGCTGGCAGCGCGGGCAGCGCGGCGGGCAAGGCCTTAGCGCCATTGCCGCGCACTTTTGGGTCGCGATAGTGTCGCGCCCTCAGTGCTTGGGGAGCCCACTATCGCACCCTGGGAAGAACTTCTGCTGGTTGCCTAATCCTGACTCGTGGCTTTAAAGTGAAAAAGTTTATCAGGAATAACAAATCCAGATTGATAACATTTATGGTGGGTGAGAGGTTTTACACTTTTCAAACCCACAAATTTTTTAAAGCTTGTCAAATCTTGGGTGGTAATACAGCATTGTAAACTAGAAGATTTGGAGGCGGTCGCTAGAATGGCTTGACTTTTTATTATGCCAGAAACGGCTGCGTTGAGAATTTATGCAAAAACAATGAGTAGCATTTTTTAGAAGCACGAGTTTTTTCAATTTCTAGATTCATAACTTCCTTGAAATTCGTCTAGTCCTAGGAGGCAATACAGCAGACTAAACTAGGAGTTTTGCTTCATTCGTCCATGCAGTAGCTCGATACCCTGTATCACCTGTATAAACTGTTGTCTCTTTCCATCATTGCTCGAGCTAGCGCCAGCAACGTCTCCATTCGTCCCTAACGCGTGCAAAGTTTCATCACAAAATCGCATGACGTGTCCGGCCCACCTTATCTTCGATTCCTTGGCGAAAACGGCAGCGTCCCTGATCTTCGATCGTTGGCGTAGTTCGGCACTCCGGATTCCCCTCTGCACTTGCGTGTATAGGGTTACTCCTAGCATCGTCCTCTCGACAGCGCGTTGGGTAACGCTGACCGCATGCTCGTCCTGTCCAAGTTTCTGAGGAGTAGGTCAATGCAGAAAGGACTGCGGAATCGAAGAGGTAGGCGCGGAGCCGGATGTTCTAGGTACGCGTAGCTGGTGCATTCGGTGATGTTCGTTCCGTTGAGCGTGAATGGGGCATCAGGAACCAATCCGTTTCTCATAAACATCGTCTTCGTTAGGTTCAGCTGTAGACCGAACCTTACCACAGGCGCAGTCGAAATCAGCCAGCATTCGCTCCGCTTGCTCGATGTTCGGCGTTATAAGAACGATGTCGTCAGCAAAACGAAGGTGGTGTAGTTGCCGGCCGTCGACCTTCACTCCCATGTCTTCCCATTCCAGTTGACGCATGACGTTCTCGAGAGCGGCGCTGAAGAGTTTGGGCGAGATGGTGTCGCCCTGTCGGAACCCCTCTCTTGACGTCGATGATGACCTCCTTGTAGAATGGTGAGATTCTGGTCGTAAAGTTGCTGTAGAGCTCACGAAGAATCTTGATGTACTGAGTAGGGACGCCCTGGTTGCCCAAGGCTTCGATGACCGCTTCTGTCTCCACAGAGTCGAAGGCCTTCTTCAAGTCGATGAACGTGAGACAAAGCGGAATCCTGTGATACTTCGTAACCGTGCGGATATGGTCAATCGTGCTGAACCCTCTTCGGAACCCTGCTTGCTCGCATGGCTGTCCTTCAGCATTCTGCCTGCCTGAATCCTGTTAAGATGACTCTGGTGATTACTTCGTAGATTACAGACAGCAAGGAGATTGGGCGAGCCAATGTGACCAGTCTTTTCATTGTACAGTTATCCATGGAATGGTTACCTTGCATTCCGACAGGTATGCGTGAAGAGGCGAGCCAGAGCTTCGATGATGACTGGCGATGCATGTTCATAGCATGTCGGACTCTAGAAAGCCGAGGGGACGACGTATCCATCCTCTTGCAGTTGATAAGTAGGCAGATGGACATGGCTATCGAAGAGATCCGAGTAGAAGTCGTGGATGACTTTCTCCATTGCCCTTCGGGATGCAGTAACTGTTCCATCCGGACGTCGGAGGCAGGTCATCTTGGTCTTGTAGCTGGCAAAGCTTCGGCGGGCATTGTGCTCCTCCCAGCCTCTGCTGCTTCAGCTAATACTGCTGCTCTTCGCTCCTTGAGATCTTCCTTTATCGCCTCTCTGCATAGCTTCGCAAGCTCGGACGTGAGTCGGTGATTGCCTGCAGCTCGTGCGGCTCCACGCTGGCGTATCAGTTCGAGAGTTTCCGGAGACAGACGTCCCTTGGTGACTTTCAAACTCTCTGCCTTCCTGCCACAATCGTGAAGATGTTCAACGAGCCGATAGTACTCCTCGTCGATGTTTTCGATGACGGAATCCTCCCATAAGCTGACGAGGGAAGCGAAGTGGTCCCAGTTGATGACTGTCCTGGGGCTTCGCTTCCTGAACTTTGCTGCTCTCTCAACACGCATCGAGAAGTGGAATCTTGCGCGGAGGAGACGATGGTCCGATCCCGTGTAGAACTTTGGAACAACAGCGACGTCGGTCAGGCAAAACCTTCGATTGAAGATGATGTGGTCTATCTCGTTATGGAACTGTCCATCAGGTGACTCCCAAGTCCAACGAAGGTGAGGGGGCTTTTGGAACTGTGAGTTACCATGGATGGTGTGGTCGACATGATAAACTCAGACAGTCTTTCGCCCTGCTCATTCCAATCCATTCCGTGAGTACCGATGTGAAGTTCTTCAGCCGTTCTTCTCGGGCCAATCTTGGCGTTGAAGTCGCCGACGATGACCTTGAAGAAGGTATGATCTTCCTTGTAGAACTGATCCACATCTTCCATCTCAAATGTCCGATTCAGGTCGTTAGGCTTTCGTACGAATCGATGTTTATAGCCAAGTGCGTGTTGACGAGGTACGATGTGAGCTTCGGATGCAAGCGCCCTTGCGTTGAAAGTACAGATCGCCATCTTAGTCCTTCTTCGTTTAGGGCAGCCTATCCGGGCCCTGAGATTCTAGCAGCCTCTCCCGAGCGGTCCTACCCAACGCTGCCGTATTGGGGGCTCCCTCAGGTTCAGGGGAATGAGGCCCATCCATATTGCTGTTTTCGGCATATTGAAGGCACACGAGTAGCTTGCCAGGCTCTGTCGTGTGAGGCTAGGATAGACCCCCCTCTCGCCATTCTTATTGGGCCAATCTTAGACGTTGAAGTCGCCGACGATGACCTTGAAGAAGGTATGATCTTCCTTGTAGAACTTCTCCAATTCCATATAGAATGCTTCGTGTTCCTCCTCGTCGTAGCTGATGTTGGTGCGTAGGCGACGAAGATTGTCAAAGCAGGAGTTGACCTCATCTTCTCAATCTCAGACGCTGCTGTAATGGGAGCTCCCTCAGGCATAGGGAAATGAGGCCCGTGTATTGCTGTTTTCGGCATATTGAAGGCACACGAGTAGCTTGCCAGGCTCTGTCGTGCGGGCTAGGATAGACCTCCAGGTAGTTAGCCACGCTATCCTGGAGCGGAACGAATGGCTAGGTAGTTGGCCACGCTCCTAGAGCGGAACGAAGGGCTTGGTTTCGAGGCGGCCCCGAATCGCCTCCCATGTACTTCCCAGTCACTTGAATGCAAGCTTTTGGCTGTGCCGACATGCAGGATACCAACCGCACACACACAGAGCGCACCACACACGCAAGCATGCATGGATGCGCCTGAGTGGAGACAGCTGGTATGAATCAACACAGCACTACAGAAACAGGGAGTCCATCCCCTGAATCCACCTGCGTCTCAGGGCAAGTACATGGTGGCTTTTGGTCCGCGATTTACCCCCTATCCGCCACCTGGGGTACGTAGCCTCGCCACCAACCGGCTAGAGATCTTTCAGTGAGAGAGGATTCTCAGTGATTGAGATACGCGGACAATAGATCACAATAGCTCGATAAGCTTGAAATCTGTTAAATAACTCCGTTGAGGATTTTTGCTCATAAACCGCTCAGAGGCTCTCCTTTGCTGCACTGGCACGTTTTCAATAATTGTAGCTCCTTTCAGTGGCAGTTTTATACGAAAGCGAAGGCACATTCAGAGCATTCTTTACCAATAAGTTCCTAAACTGCACAGCAAATCCCATACTTCCCCGTTATATGTTTATTATTTGAAGCTGAAAATGCTTTCTTTGTGAATAGGGGATTCCTCTTTGTCATTCTATACGGAACGGAATCCTCTTGATTTTCCCTGAATCGAGGTTTTTTTGCCAGGGAATCGGAAGCGCGCGCAGCTGAGTGGGCCCACTGAGGAACGTGTCGTGGGCCTAACATCGCTTTAGATTCGCGGACTTATTTTTAAGGTAAAGTATCCGTCGGAACTTGTGAATTTCGAATTCTTTGATTTTTGCGTAAGAATTCGCTGATGTGCTACGCTCAGACCCTTCTGAACCTCAAGTTTATTAGTGCGTGACAACATTCTTATAGGAAATCCTCCAACAACTTGAAAGCGTTGGTCACCACTTTTTATGGTTCTCCACAGTGATCATCCTACTGCATCGTTCCTTCCCAAAACCTTCGCCCCATGATGGGATGAACGACCTCCCTCCGTCGACTTGTCGAGGATTCCCCAACGACCGTTCGACTCTGATTTGAAGTTTGTGCTTCAGCAGAAATATGATGCTTCAAATTAAGTGCTCAAAGCGGCGAGCACTTTTTGTTCGACCAAATATAAGGAAGAGCAAGAAAGGAGAATAGGAGGGCAGGGTACTTGAGAAATTTCACGGAAACGACAAACCCTTGAAACTTAGCTGAACGGAGTGCGAAAAAAAGTAGTGGGCTGCATGGGTGAGGCAAGTACGACAGAAAATCCAGCCAGATCCTGGCAGGGAAATATTCAGTGTATATACATGAAAAAGAAATTTTGCCATACTGATCAAAATTTGAGGACTTATATGGTTTTGATACCAACCAAGTTTGCAAGCATCATTACGAACCTTTCTGCTTCAGATTCCGTTATGGATCGCTTTTTGAAGTTTTTTTTTCTAGAGCTAGAAAGTTTTTTGAATATATTCAGACATTTTAGTACAATGCTCACGCAACACTATGCCAACGCTTATATTGCTGCGCAGGTGGTTCCGTCCTTGTCGTACACTCTTTGCCTTGTTACATGGATATTTATTGACCGTACTGAGAAAATGTGAGTAATTATAAGGGTTTCTCTTTTTTATGAACTCGATGTTTTCATGTCCATTACACTGTCCATGAAGTGTCTTCATCGAGTTTTTCAATGATGACCGATGGTGGATGACGGTTATTTTAGCGATGAGCCAAACGAGTCGTTTTAATAAAGGCTTGCGCCAATACGCATATTCTGCGCTTGAGTTTCTTCATAGCTCAGATGCCACGAAAACAATGATACAATTGTAACCACTTTTCCTCTGTGTAGATAAGTGCTTTCAAGCCAGCCGGACATTAAAGTTTAACAACCCAATCGGGTGTAATTAGTCAGGAGCAGAATATTGGAAAGCAAATGTGACACGTAACAACGTGATTCGAAGATATCAATTAAACATGCTCATGGGTGGTTATGATTGTGGGTGGACACTAATATAAATCGAAACAGCGCAGCAGAACCGAGAGTGAACTAGGAGCGTCCTATTCGGGCTATTAATTAACTCTTCGTTTTAGTATCTATTCAAACATTTGTTCGCTTATTTGCTTTTTTATATTTTGACTTATTTTTTTATCTATTTGCTTAAATTTGTCCCCTAGCATTCACTACGCAAATGCATTGACATTATCTGCTGATCTGTTCCAAATTTAGCTTTCCAGTTACTAGCATTAGCAACACTTCGAAAAATAGTAGCACCAGAATAGCAGAAGTTCATCGAGGGCTACTTTGCAACAGTTCGTCAGATTGTCCAACTTCTGAAACTGAAACTTAGAAAATGTTAAAGCTGTTGATTTGATGATCAGCATACGATTATATATATATTTTAGAAAAGTGCTTTGTTTCATTACTGCTCCCATGACCGGAAATATTTATACTGTGGTAACAAGGTCCATTATGGTTATCAATATACTGATTATTGTTTGCTACACTATATTTTTATGCTTCATAAGAAAGATCAAGATAAGTGAGTTGTTTTGTTGTTGATTGTGAGTTAAATTCATGTTCAAAATGGTCTTTGTTGAAGAAGGCCCTCCATCCATGATGTCTAAAAGAGCGAAATGGCTTTGTTTACAACGGAACATGTGGCTGGTCCTTCAGTGTGTGCAACCACACAAGAACTTTTACAAACATATCCTCTTGCGAGTAAATCGTAGTTTCAATGTTAAATCTAGTAAATGAACTGAAATAATAGGTTGTTGGAAAAGTCTTTGCGCATTTGGCAACTTTTTTTTCAAAATTGTTTTTCTTCTTTAGTGCAGCCAACAATTGTTAAATACATACACCACCATAATCGCTCGAGAACATTGCTCTTCAGCGTGTAACTTCTGGTTGGTGTTCGTTTGAAAGTCCTGAGCTTTTGAATCGGAGATTTTGAAGAATTCCTTTCGGTCAGGTCTTGGTCTGGCTGTGCCTGGTCTGCTAAACACACAAAGGAGGGTCAGATTTTCCAGTAAAGGGTTTGTAGACTTTTGCTGAGCCTTCCTCCTAATTCGAGGGTAAGGGCTGCCAAAAAAAGTAAACTTCCCATATTTTCCAAGCACAGTGCCAGTGAACCGATCTACCTGCTAACGTTTTTGTTAAGCAATAGCAAAGGAGTTCGGTACCAGTCTTCGTATGCGAAACATTCACAGCTTCATGAGCTATCGAAGTTTCCTCCAATGTTGCAGATCTGGAATTAGCCCTACAATCCTTTGTTCTGCACGTCTGAGCCAGTCGTGCTTTCGTGTGTGGTTTACGTTAAGATCCTGCTTCTCCATCACTATCAGCTTCGTCACTATCAGCAAAGGTATCGGGAAGAGAAAGGCGCTACATCAAAGTTGTCGCGAAAGCACACGTTACTGTCAAAGGCGGGCTCAATGGGCGGGGCACGCAGCAGCTTGCCATGTTCTGTCAAGCCGTAGCTCCAAGCGCCCCGATGGCCCGGACTGGACAACTAGGAACGGTAATAGGAACGTACGATGTTCCCCTATGTGCATTATCGATTGATTGTAAATGTGTTAGAGGTAAAAGGTTTAGATTATACGAGTTACATGACACGCCACACACATGCACACATTCATAAGCTAGGGTTCATCAAATACTAGTGTTCATGCAACTGAGCCTTCGAACGGAGTGGTTAGTCAGTACCACGAAATATCCTCTCGCCTTAACATCCCTTCTTGAGGCGATATTGAAGAGCGGCTGTCGTGCTGTGATACCACTAAAAAACCTTGACAGTTTCCCTGCATCTCACCAGGAACTCTTTCGAGTCCACTGCGGAATATACTCTTTATTTAGTGTGACAGGCTGACTAGATTTGTAGTTTTTTCTCATTTATCTTGGCATCGGTCATCATATGATTGCAATGGTGTGAAAGACAGGTAGGAGGTCTACTGCAGCACATAGGCCTTTTGCTGCCTCGCTTCAATCGACGCACTTTGTGGGCTTATAAAGCAGGAGCAGTCGAACATACCTTCAGTGAAAGGATTTTTCAGCTTCAAACGCTGCGAAATGCTACGACAGAAATGCTGTGGAGAGAGCATTAACCACCGCTCACATGCGTTTAACAGTGAATGTTTCAAAACGATCCAAGATTTCGCAAGATGAAGAACAGAATGCGCAGACTTTTCCGACAGCCTAAAGAATTTATCAAGTTGAGTGGAAATTTATCTGTCGTTTTTCGAGCAAATGACTTTCAGAGTGGAACCTGATGATCTGATTAAACCTGATTCTTAAAGTTCTTTGTCAGCCTATAACTACCCTATCAGAGGTCCTTACAAGATTTGCTGGAAGATGTAGATTGACTTTCTGTGCAAAAATATGTGACTGATAGCACGAATGGTTAGGATGGTATATAATGTATCTGCATGTAAGAGTATCAAGGCAGTGAATATTTTGGAAAGAGCGTGGCTGAAAAATTAAACAGCAAAACTCACTTTTTGTAGAAAAGTGGTACTGGATATTGGCCAATCGCAAAAAAAAACAGTCGGGGGAGAACGTTTGTACCAACATTTTAAGTATTTAGTCTGTTTAGCGCTGCTGCTGGTAGCGGATGCACAATTCCGTGAAACACTACAGAATCGAGAAAATGAAAAATGAAATGAAAAATTAATGAATGTTGAACACTACCATAGTGTGGTGTTGCCACTGCTGAATCTCTCCACAGAGCGCGACAGCCCATTCCCGAAATCGCTAAGTTGATTTGAAGCAGAGCGATATTGCAGACAGTGCAGTGCAGACAACTAGTGTGAAGCATAACAAAGTTTGTAAGGTAATCGGAAGATATTGTTTGCATTTCAAATTTAGGGACTAAAGTTGTTTGTGATAATTCGGCGGACAATTCCAGTTTCGTTTTAGGCAGCGATAAAATGAAGACGCTGTACAGATCGTTGATCGTGATCAGCCTGACAGTTGTTTTTGGTTGGTTCAGTACAACCCTTATTGGCACCATTGCACAGGTCTTCCATCTCAATATCGCCAGAGTAGAAGTGGATTTAGCGGCAGGAGTATTTGTAAACACAGCATGTGCAATCAATTTTTTTATCTACTATGCTGTCAGGTGAGCAGCTGAGGTTGCGTTATGCGTACGTAAAATATTGAAAACGATTTTGGAGTGAGTAAGTGGTTCATTTTGCACCTTAGCTGCGGGGAAAATAGGATTCGCTTGCTATGAAAAGCACGCTCCCTGCGAATATTCTTTAAGTCCTGCACCGCAAACGGTAATTTTGCCAGCGTAATCCTTGACGGATTCGATGTCAACGTTTTGGTCGACAGCGGTCAATTGCTTCATACTGGGGTTCATAAAAAACGAAAAGAACTAACGCAGATTTCATTACTAAGTCCAAACATCTGTGGTATCATGCGCTTCAAGGAGACCATTCATAATTTCTAGACTCCGAAGTCACTCCGTGACATTGATTTTATCGTGTACCTACCAATATTGTTGCCCTGTAGTTTTACACGTACATCCATAGAAGAAGCCAGCGGCATCAGAAGCATGGAAGATTATCGAGACCAGCGAAAAATGATGAAAAAAGCATATGATTACTCTCCCACCTCACAATTTCTGTAAGGAATTGCCACTTATTCTCCTCCTAGACTTACGCGCAAACCGACGAGATATGAAACCGACGAATTCGTAGTCTGGATGTAGACTTCATACAAGAGACGCTTATGCTTTGCACGTACTCGTAACCGCTTTAAGGTTTCGAAAACGGATCGCATACGCATTCGCCTAGAGCTAACTGATTCTGCGTATTATAGAATAAGAGCAATATGATAAGAAGGATTTCTATGGAATCTAAGTGCATCACTCTTATTATAGGAATTTCGAGATTTTTCACTGACTCCCCACACACGAGTATTAATAGCTCGTGTCCTTCAAATGCGGGAAATCCGTTCGAGTTCTTTTGTTCGCGGTGGAAGGATGGATATGACGCTGACGCCGAGTATACGAGTTTGATGCACAAGAGGTGTTTCTCGTCCGATTCAATGAGAGCTCGTTTTTGGGAAGCACCGTTTTATGACAATACAAAATTTTTCATAATGCTGCATATCCTACTCATATTCTTAAACGGAAAATTCTCAGTTTTCTAGGAGCTCTAAAAAGGTCTCAGCTCGCACTCTGAACGAAAAGAAAGAGCGAGATGCGCTTAAAAGTATTGTCAAAAAGTGCTGCGGAGAACAAGTGCTTGTTCCTTGACTTCTCCTTAAAGGCAAGATTCCGGCTCAGACCAACTTAAATAGACTTTAGCGTGGCTAGAAGTGCGTGGAACGCACGCACAAAGGACGCGCCACGTTCCTGCATCAAAACTCGTCACTAAGACGCTAGGCGGTTTTTGACACGCTCCACCTGTTGCGACACGCTCCGCCCACCGCTCGATATCTTGTCTGCGTCGCAATGCTTGATCTGCTATGCTCTCTCTACTCGGACTTCTCTACCGCTCTCCGCGCTCACATTATCTCTCATCTCTCTGCCTTTTTCTCCACTCAGTCGGCGGTCCGGTCCTTTCCACTCCTACTTTCGCTTTGATTGGAATTGAATTACCTCATCAATTTAATCTTGGACCTTGCCTTTGAATGCACCGCACATCCCATTTTCTGGTCGCAGTGCCATTTGACTGCATATCTGGTTTGGAGCCATTTATGGATGAACTGGTTTGTCCTCCTCTCCCCCCCCCCTAAGGAAATATTGTGCCACTACAAATTAAACACTAAGCCGGAGGGGAACTGGCGGGAGAGGTGCCCAGGTTTTCGATCAACGGACTGGGTTCACGGGAGCAATAATCTCGTCTGATCATTGCTGCGCCTCCCCTGCGCAACTCTAATCAAGAATTTGATCTCGATCTGAGACCCTGAAGACTTCGAAATTTCGTGAATTTTTTGCGCTTAGAAAGGCACCTTCTCTCTACAACAGGCGATCTACCCTTGTGAAAAAGAGATTGTATCAGCTGATCTTCTAATTGCGGTCTGTTCGTGAAATGATATTACATTAATTTAGATCGTGTAATAAAAGCAATTGACTATTCGGGGCGCCCATGGGATTCAATGCCACGTAATGTTGTGGATGCGATACTGCTCAACAGCTTAGCATATAAGGCATCCAGCGAGCATGCTCTGCCACCTCTGCCACAAGTGTTGGCGTCGCTTTCTCAGGTGAAAAAATGGTAGAAGATATCGAGGAACTAAACGACAGAGTTCTTGATCTGTCGCTATGCAACGACACCTGCTTTTATTTATAAAACACCCATACTGTAAATTTCACTAATTTCAAAAAATGCTGACATAACAAAAGTAAGTGGATGCAGCGGAAGGGTGATACCGATTTAGAAAAGGGTAATGGCCGGCGATTGTCAGGCAATACGCCAGTGAATAAAGGATTATGCTCTCTGAGAAAAGCATACATATGATACTGGTAGAGCTGCTTTTTACTAAAATTGTGGTGAAGTTTTGCAATAAACTAATGTGGCATTTCAGCAGAGAATATCGTCTCGTCTTTCAAAAGCATTTATTTTGTTTTAACTTCAAAGAAAATGGTATTATGCGAGTGTCGCCAACTACAAAAACCTCTCAGAAACGCCCTACTGCTCAAACTACTCGAGCAAGAGAGTTAGCCACCATTGCTTCGTGTTAGTCCTTGCACATACATTTTGCTGCTTTTGCTTGGCTATGAATAAACGGCTCACCTAATCTATTTAAGGAGAGTTTCTGCGGAGAACTATACGAACAGTGAGAAGTGAAGTGTATTTGTATGCTGCACAGTATAATCAACGATTTATAAGGATTGGTTTGGATTCCATGGAGGTTGGAAGAAATGCACCTGCAGAACAAAATTCATCGAGAAATGATAGCGTATCTCGACCAAATCGTGTTGAAGAATGGTGCTATAAATTTAAAGATACTTCCTGTTAGAGTTCCTGTCTTTCTAAACTTCTATATTTAAACTTTACATTCACATGTGAAAAATTCTAACTACATGTGCAAGTTCTTGTCCACATTTGCACGACCATATCTGATTGCCAGTGCCTCTGTGACAAAAATTTTTCGAGCTAAAAAAACAATTTGTTGATCTTCGCGGAATTCCGCCAAGAGTTGCTGATTGAAAGAGTGTCGGACGGCTCGCAAATTCTGCATATTATATATGCACCAGTTTGGCTGCGCACGCATTCGCGTGCATCACACGGGGGTTCAAACAGGATGATCACTATTCTTTTCTAGATTTTAGTTTTCTGTTCGGTACATCCCATTTACACCGACTATTAGGTCAAACTATATTTTCTATTTCCTACACCGCATTGAGCTACGTGTTTCAGACAGAATCGATCAAAAGACAGTACCCAATCTCTAGGTGCGAACGAAAACAACAATTCCAAGCGACGGCGGTTTTGGAGAGGGTCTTTTTTCGGGGCATGGTATATTTTTCAATTTTTGAGAAGGTTTTCTAGTTGAGAAATTCTGTCTGTGGGCAATGTTGCCTCTCATTTACTGCAGAACTGCTGAGTAAGATTCCAAGGGAAGACGGTTTCGGAGAGGGTCTTTCTTCCAGACAGGGTTTTTTCGGGAAGGTGGTAAGGCTGAAAAATTGTGTCTGTAAGCAATGTTCTCTCTATTACTGCAGAGCTGCTGAGTGAGATTCCAAGGTACGGCTGCTTTGGAGACACTCCTCTTTCGAAATTCATGGGTAACCCCGCCCACTTTTGCGCATGTCCTGCCCACTGAGACTTCATTTCCTTCGCTGACCTCTATACTTTTTTCCTGGTGTCCAAGACTTCTTGGAACCGAGTAATAATGTTTCGTGCATAACTCCGCCCACTTTTGTGCAAGCTTAGCCCACCATTAGCATTTAACCCCTTTCCCTCCGGCAACCCTTATCCACATTTCTTCCCGGTCGCCTAGCCGTTCTCCTCTCACCTCTTCACATATTTTTTAAGGTTCCTAAGTCATCTCGGAGCCGAATTATGAGGTCTTGTAGAAGACGTTATGAGTCATGAGTTTTCGTGGCAAACCCCGCCCACTTTGGTGCACACTTAGCCCACCAATAGCATTTAACCCCTTTCCCTCCGGCAACCCTTATCCACTTTTTCCCGGGCGCTGGGGCTTCTAGGAACCGAGTTATGAGAGTGGTGGCAAACTCCGCCCACTTCGGGGTGTGCCACGCCCAGCGTTCACATTCAACCTCTACTCCTCCTCTCACCTCTACACATATTTTTTCAGGTCTCTAAGTCATCTCGGAGCCGAATTATGAGGTCTTGTAAAAGACGTTATGAGTCATGAATTTCTGAGGCAACCCCGCCCACTTTGGTGCATGCTTAGCCCACCAATAGCATTTAACCCCTTTCCCTCCGGCAACCCTTATCCACTTTTTTCCCGGTCGCTGGGGCTTCTAGGAACCGAGTTATGAGAGTGGTGGCAAACTCCGCCCACTTCGGGGTGTGCCACGCCCAGCGTTCACATTCAACCTCTACTCCTCCTCTCACCTCTACACATTTTTTTCAGGTCTCTAAGTCATCTCGGAGCAGAAATTATGAGGTCTTGTAGGGGACGAAATCGAGCTACGTATCTTTGTGGCAAACCCCGCCCACTTTGGTGCATGGGTCGCCCACTGATCAGTTGACTATCATCTCTTCCCCAACCTTTTTCTACTTTTTTCCCATCTCCGGAACTTATTGGAACCGAGTTATGAAGTACCGTTGCAAACTCCGCCCACTTTGATGCAAGCCACGCCCATCCCTGACATTTAGCTTCCCTCCCCTCCTGACCTCTATCCGCTGTTTTCCGGTCTCTAAGTCATCTCGGAGCCGATTTATGAGCTCTTGTAGAAAACGCTGTCCGCTTCACGACACGCTCCGCCCATTGTGGGCGGGCCTCCGTTCACATCATGCGTGGTGGAAATACCTTAGGCATTGCTCCCCTGCACTAATTTCGTTCTGGTCTGTAGGCTTCCTTCTTAACCGAGTTATGAATATTTTCACTGAGCACCCATTTTCTAGAGAACGCCCCGCCCACCGAGGGTGGGTCTCCTCAGTTCAATCTGGCTTACCAACCCACACCTATGCCCACTTTTGTCCCGGTCTCGAGGCTGTTTTGTGACTGAATTTGAAATCATGGTCCTCAGTACCACTCATTTCGACGCACGCCACGCCCACTGTGGGCGGGGCTCCGCTTAGGTAATGTATGTTTTTTACTTCTCGAGATATGGTACACCCATCCCAAACTTGACCTGGACCCAGTAGGTTGTTGTCCGCTTAATACGGAATTTCGTGACAGACAGACAGACAGAACTTAGCGCATTATATATAGTAGGGATATTTCCTTATTTGTTTACCACCGACACATGTCTGGAAAGAAGACACGATTCCACTCTATCACGGAACAAACATATTCTTCCAAAAATTAGGAGGATTCAAGGATCTTTACTTCGTGAACTCAAAAGCTCCATATTTTCGCACTTTATAGCTTAAAGGACGAATTCACGCTGGAAAGGCAACCCATTTCAAATTAAGTTTAGCGATGGTGAGTGGTACACTAAAGAAGGAAAAACCATGCGAAACGGCCCAGAACCTGAGAAATGGGACCACTTCCTTGCCCGTTGATTTGAGCATTGATGCGACTATCATCGCTGTGCCCTCTTCAACGCTACGCTCTCTCACCTATCTAATCACTCACCACGTATAGACCTGCGGCGAGTGATCAGATGATCGGTGGGCGTGCACTGACCAGCCGCGGCGGGATTAAACCTTAATAGGTCAACGAGGTCAACTCCTCCTGTGCAAATTGTGCTTCAGTTCGCACACTTAGGAGCTCCGCGGGTCCCTCAACCAGGTGAATTCTTCCTAATTCGATTTTCCCTCTGATCGTGAATTCGTCCTTTAAAGCAACAATCCAGGAACGAATTCGCGGGTAAGGACCACCTATAATGACGTTGCAGGTGAGAAGTTGGTCAATGGAGAAAGAAAAAGTAGAAAAAAACGTCGGGCAGGGGCTTAGACAGGGACTCCCCTGGCCGTTTAGGGAGACGTGTGTTGGACGAGTTGTCCGAACCTGCCCGTAGTACATGCGCTCCAGTTGACTGCTGGCAAATAGCCATGCATGCTTGCAAATACATAACTATTTGCCAGCAATCGAAATTGAAGCGCTTCAATTGCGTTCTTATGGAATCGACCTCATACAGCGCGGCGGTCCCGCAACGACCGCTAGTCGAGCAAGCGCTCTGCACAGCTGCTTGGAGGCGGCCCCACCACGGATCGGTGGATCCGCCCCTCTTGAAGGATTTCGACTGCTTCCAACGCCTTTCAGAGGTAAGTTTTGAAGTTTGTGACATTTCCCATGAACTCCAATCAGGCTGAGGCATGTTTCCACCACTTGAAAACCAAATGGTTGAAACCCTGCCTGGACTGTTGCTTTAAGTGAATCAATGACACGTTGGAGACCGCGCATGTTTTACGTTTTGTGGCCGCGTGGTACTTCAGCGAAATTTTTGGGAATCTTTATCAAGCAAATTGGAATGAAAATCTAGTGCGTGATGCAGAAGAAACCTTATCGAATGCGATGGGAAAGATAAATGAAAGAAAAACATAATCATTGTTTTCAAAAATGTGGGCCGAAAGGTCCTAAGCGGTTTGCGGACTGCAGCCCACATAAGGCTTGCATGGGCTCCAAGGTGTTAAAAGCGCGGTTACTCAGCACATAAGCAAACAAGGAAAAAAGTACATTAGCGTTAGTTCGACTGACATCTGGATTATCATAGCTTCTCGAAATATTTCGAAAAGATATTGGCAGTGGAACCGCAGACTTTTAGATCTTATCGTTGGAGTTCATTGTTTTGCCCATAATTCACCATTCTTATGATAACTTCCACAGCACGAAGTGCGGCGTAAAACAGCAGTTACTCAATAAAAAACTGAAACGGAGAAGCCGCAGTCTGACTTCAGTAGTACGGTGTTGGAAAAGTCCTTACCCAATTACTACCTTATGTAAAGAAATCTTGAGGGATCATTTCGAACCATTCAATGTAATAACTATGAAACGACAGACAATGCCTATTCAGAGCATTTCTACCGTAATATCCCGCAGTGATTATAGCTACAAAAATTGTCTTCCACTGAAAGCATGTTCGACTGCTTTTGCTTCTCGAAGCTCACCCTCAAAGAACGTCTATGAAAGCGAAGCAGGGAAGTCTACCTGTTGCGTTTACATCCAGAATGTTTTCCACAACATGGCAATTGTTTTGCTGTCGATGTAGGAAAACAGAAAACTACAAATTTGATCGGCTCGTTACGTCGCATCAATAGGGTCTTCTTAAGCAGTTTGGG
>MU893524.1:0-11743 GCA_036418205.1 Ostertagia ostertagi
AAGGACTTTCTTGAATTTTTCGACTGAGCAAAAATATGCAGCGATATGAAGCGTTCTGAAGTGACCTTCTTCATAACTCTGCTTGCTCATATTTGCTCAAGTACTGTTATTGTTGCAGGTGACGGCTAAAACTCTTCAGAAAAGAGGATTTAGACTCGCTTTCAAGCTAAACCTATGCTGTACCCTTTCTCTTTTAAGCGTGTTAAAGCTTTGCTGTTTAGAGTTACCCATCCAGTCCATCTCAGCTAAGTACCATGGTAGGACTGTACTATGAGGAACATTGGATGGGTGATACTGTGAGCTCGAGCTGGCAGATATTCTAGGCTGCGTTGATGGCTTGAGTGCTTGGCTCACCTGGAGCCAACCACTACAAGGACCCCTAAGGTGTCGCTTATTTATGCAGCTGTCGACTGGATGATCTAAAAGGGCCCGCGATATCTGCCCGCCAGGTGTGCGCCAGTCTCACCCGATCTCTCACCCGAGGCTGCCGCCAGTTCATCCGAAGATGGTGCACCTCTTCGCGCTACTTATTAGATCATCGGCCATGCAGCAACAACAACCAGATTGGAAAGGTCCAAATCCGCAGCCGGTCGTTGCGTCGTTTTCCAGAAAAAAAATCCGAAAAACGAATCTAACCCATCAAAGACCCATCAGGAAAGGGTAATTAAAACTCGATTCTAATGGACTCGGGTGATTTGACCGGATTATGGCAGGATTTGCACTTTTTGAAGGTTCCTTCGCCTTCGAAATTGGCTCGTCATCCATTTTTTTCTTTCGCCGCGGTTACTGTAGCACATTTACGCATACAGTATGATCTGGCAGTTGAGTTTCTTAGGACTTGGGTAAAGTAAGTGGACCAATGAAAGGCCATTAGGGCCCAAAAATTATGATAGCAATTGTGTGGAATAAAAAGAGTGAGTGATAGTTGACTCACCATAGCAGGAGGAGGTGGCCCAAATGAGGCAGGATCAACCATCGACGCGTCCATTGATTGGCCCCATTGAGCATAGTGCGTGATATCGATTGGTTGTCCAATCGATAACGTCTCTACATGATTTGTAGGTGCACCGGCTACCATCGGTCCAACTCCAGCCATTCGAACTCCGTTCAGTGCTCGTTCCTGGAATAGACACCATTTGGAACAGCTATCAACCCAGGTTGTACATTTAGGCAGGTTCGAGGGTCAGTTCCAGTCCAGGCATCATGATGCAGTTTTTCAAGAAAGCTACGGTAACTTTGAGCCAGGGGAGTGTAGCCAGTCTAGGGGGGTGAGGGCAGTCACTTGACATGCGTGAAAAGCTGGAATGTTCGAGTTTACATAGTTCGCCGAGAAACTGCATCATGATGCCCCCCCCCCCGGTTCAAGTTTATAGTGTCGTCTTAGAACCTTCATACGACGCCCTCCCACCTCCCTAAGCTGCGACAAGTCCGATATTCATGTAAAGCGGGAGCTAGTGGAAGTTTCCCTTGAACGAATGCTGGTCGACAGAGGCGGAAGCAACTGCCGGGCTCTGGGTCGTCACCACCAATTTACCGCCAAGAGACAGCCTCGTATACGGTCATCGTGTCTATGTAGTCAGATGTCATCGGTGCAATTACACAATTAGCCCTACCCAAACCGTATCATGCGGTCCTTTGACACGCCGCCGGCCAACTCAATGAAGTCATCCGGTAGTCTTTAATCAACACTAATTAAATACGGCCACCTAATTAGGAGTTTCAGCGAGCGCTGTTAGAGCCAGGGTCCGACCGGGGTTACATAACGACCGAACCAAGGAGCTGGAACGTCTGCCACCAGCTGGCAGAGTCTTTCAATAGAATCCCCTTTGAAGTGGACGAAATGAACGCGTTATAATCTTGCGTGTCGTTTCGCCAAAACGAGAAGGTGGCTATGCAAACATTTCGCCTAAATCGAAGGAAGTCAATAGAGGGTCGGATTGCGTCATACCACCCCACCCCTCCTCCCTTTGCTCGCTCCACGTCCTCGTCCTCTTCCCGTCAAAGGAGGCTAAGCACCCATGTGTGTGTGGAATACGGTATTATGATTTTCACAAAAAAACTACCTTATTACGGTATTTCGTGCGTTCGAAAAGAGTTATGGCTTCTTGGAATAAACTTGGTAAGATAGGCTTGATGGAGAAAACTGTGGAGAAGACCAGCTAATGGGATCAAAGGGGTGTTCGGGTCAAGGGTGCCATTTTGAAGCACGCTTTTAGAAGGTCCCAAGAGGAGACTTTGCAGGGATGTTAGCCAAAAGGGATTGTCTTTTTCTGGGGGAATTACTAACTATTTTACTATTGATTAAGAAGAACTATCATACTGGGAATAAAGATATATGTAGATATACAAATATTTCCATAATATCAGCTGATGGCGCTTATGTCGTTAAGGGGGGGGGGGGAGGACATTGAAGTGAGTGAGGCCACCTTATAAACTTTTAGAAGGGAGGTTACTAGGAGGGAGGGCTAGCAACATTGTGCTGCGCAGCCGTATTCACCCTGGGCGTACCCTCCAGTCTCCGGGCATTTCGAAGGTGTACATCCGCGTTCTTGGAAGACCCGTCCCCGTAGATGCCCCTTCCCTGCCTAAGGCAGGAGCGCTTCAGCTGAGAATTGCAAGGCTTGTTTGTCAGGTAGCACTGGGAAGGACTTGCTATATCTTTGCAGTGTCTGCCCCAAGGTCGGTGTGTGTTCCAACGACCCAGGCCCCTTGGACCATTCTTAGTGTCGACCGAAGGACAGGGGTACTGACCAGATACCGGCTAAACTACTGAACTGTATGGGCAAGATCTTTCAAACTGTTTGACGATTATTGTGGGGATGTCGTGCGCACGGCGCAGCTGAACAGATTCGGCTATCAAAGAATGTTGCACCTTTATCCAGCTCCAAAACTCTGGAAAGTGAGGGAGCCTCCGAATTCTCGCCATTGAATCTCTCCCTCCCCCTCTGTGAATTGATAAGAGATCGAGAAGGGGTGCTTACCGGTGCCATCTTTAAGTAAATCCACCTGGCTGACCTCCAAAAGGATGTGATTACCTCCTAAGCCTTCCCGGATCGGTACATGGCTTCAGATGACTCGCGTATGATATTTGACTTAGTGATTACAGGTGTCCCTCGGTAAGAAGGCATATCCCCGTAATCATTCGTCCAGTGGCCCATCAGTGATGTAACAAGTGCATCAGGGTCGCCCAGCACACATCCTTATTAGGTAGCCGGTATCCATTTCCATCCAGTGACCCCCGCAGAGCAGGATTTTCAAACTGTTCAGAGGTCGTGCGCTCACGGGTGCTAGGACACACCACAGAGCGGTCAAACGTTCGATGATGGCTATTCATAAGCATAAACACTCTACACTTGCCTCACCATATGTGCCACCCGGCCGTCGACCGTATTCTATTTATAGAGAAGAGGTGCTTGAACCTGAGAAGCGCAAGCTGGCAGTATGTCAGCGCAGATTGTGAGGGATGTGTGAGAGCAAACATATCACTTTCACCACACAGCTCTATCGTTGTGATCTGTCTGTACCCACGTAAGAATGGTACGCGCTATTTCTGGAACAAACACAATCCCTGGAAATAATGTGCGAAGTCCCCCCCCCAGTCGTGTTGAATCAACAAAATACCATAGTAAATGCATCAAGTCAATCAATAACTTGTACTGAATACGATATATCGCCTCAATGAAAGTCAAAAGAATTTAGAGAAGTTCCAAAGACGGCAAAGTAAATTAGTAGTAGAGGACCTAGGCCCGGTCTACATTTGCGGGGAGATCCCAGCCAATTTTGCCTTGAGGAAAAAAACAAGCACAACAACCCTCCCTGTGCAGCGGCAATCGGTTAAGAACGAAAACCACTGCCTCAGAATGCTGAAGAGTTGGAATTGTCATGCTCAGGAGGTGTATCGTGCGCGGCAGCTTCACGACAAAATTGATTATCTAATATTTATTCAATCAAAATTCACTCCCTTTATTATTTATTTACTTTACTTTTACTTTTACTTACTTATTCGTTATTTACTTAATAAAGGTAAAGCGCAAGATTTTGCTTGGTCCGAATTGTGCGTTCGAAGTTATGTTTATGAATATATGACTAAATGGATGAATAAACAAACAGCTTTAAGCACGACGTCACTTCAGCCCACTTGGCTATCACTGTATTTTTCGGTAGGCTATAATGGCATCTATTGGCCTCGTAAACTCAATGTTCAGGAGCGCTATGCTTTCAAATATCGCTACGGTTATAAGTGGAGACAAGGTTTGTGGCGCAGCCCGGACCGAATATTTGGACGCTTACGGGCAGATATCTCAGTAGCTTTTCTTTCCCAGAGAAAAAAACTCCGTATGGAAACCATATTCTCGGGAATAAATAACAACAGAGGCTTTCGAATTTAGTGTGATAGCTTTCTGCTCCGAATATTTATTGAGTTATTAAAAAAACCCAAAATTTGAAGTAAGTAGGTAAAAGTAATAGGGAGCCTTGCCGTGAAAACGATGGTCAGTAATGATACGAAAGAGTACTTCTCTGGAATTTAGCCAGTGAAATATTATTTCCCTTCCCTATTGTAATTTTGTTATCACTTCTACCTTCCACTGACGACAAGCAGGAGCTTCGTGACCAGAGGGAACCGAAAACGCCTCAGTACCGTGTAGCGGATATGGTGGGTAAGTTGACGAGAAGTAGACCGTTAAGTGTTCTGCTCAACTGCTGAGTATCCCTGCCAATTCCTTACCCATGGTAGCTTTTACCCAGATGGAGGAGCCAACCCAGGGCTAGGCCGCCTAGTTGGTTCCTGTAATCAGTAGACCCAATAGAAATTACTCTGGGAAAGACCTTGAATTCGCTCCTTATGGGTTCCGGTTGCAGGTAATTGGGCCGAGAAAGACACGGTCACGACCGGCAAAGACTCAATTTTCAGTTCGTGTAGTCACCCTTCGTTCCCAAGCTTGAAGGTTGATCGATGGACCATCGCCTTGGAGAATTTAACTACAAAAAATCATTTCTATCTCTGATGGCATTCTTTTGAGAGGGACTGCTTCTGCCTATTGAGGTAAGCGATGACGCAAAACGTCACACATCTAAGTTGAGAGCTACTCGATGTTACTCACTCACCTCATCTCAGCTAAACACATTTAAGCTGATTACTTTCCCGTGAGATTAACACTTCGTGTGTGGTCCTTCCCTATTTTAGAGCATTGCAATACATCAGGTAAAAACTCGAGTGTAGATTTTTTCGGAAAAAAAGTGAGATCTCCTTGTAAGAGATTAAGTGAATGTCATGTGTGGTCCTTAGCTATTTTTAGAGCATTGGAATAATCAGGTAAAAGCATGAGCCTGGATTTCCTCGAAAAAAGTTATTTTTACTCGAAATCGGCAAAAGATGTTTTGAAAAGTTTACTGAAATGTTAACTTATTTTATCTAGCTCTGCCACCTATACGGGCCTTCAGAGTTGAGTATGAATGAGAAAATTAGCTATGAATTTGAATACTATATAATTTGTCATACACATATTATGCAAAGTATATGAGTTTTAAAAGCATGAAAAGACCCATCTAGAATTCAAACGAAAAGCCATTCTTGGAAAGGTATCAAGTGATAAAGCTAGGACGTCACCCGGAAGTGGCGCGCAGAACCCCCGCCCGAGTTCTGTGGTCAGTATGCGAGGGCTACCGAGGAGTGAACGGCCTCGGCCAAAGAAGCTAGTTCGAATTGGGACTCTGAACGTAGGATCGCTAACTGGGAAGTCCCGAGAGGTTGCTGATCTGATGACGCGCAGGAATATCCAAGTCCTATGCCTTCAGGAGACGCGATGGAAAGGAGCCAAGGGGAGAACTTCGTATAGCATACATTATAACTATTGTGGTCAATAAGAATTCTCCCTCAAAAGAAAAGTTCGCTTGGCAGAAAAAGGCGGTCTTATGAAATGCTCGTCATTTAAACTGCAGTTTGCTTGTTGTTTACTGTTTAGCTCAAATGTTTTTGTCATGTTGTTTGTTTTCCGGAGAAAGAATAACTCTGTTTGACAAACAAACGTGCGAGCAAAAAAATGGGACGAACAAGAAAACGTGCATCATTCCGCTAAAGTGGGAGCGGACTTATCCAGGAATTCAAACCATAGGACTAATTTAGGGCTACAGTTCAAATTCCTAGTTACGTTTTCAAAGAAGGCCTTAAAAAGGTGGATCAGAAACCAGAAAGGCCTACGGATGGAGAACGGGCAGAGGGGGGACAGACTTGAGCAAAAGGATTATTTCAAACGGTTTTCAAGGCGCCTTAGCAGGTTGTGAAGCTTTGGCTACGCTCAGGAGCTAAATCATAGAGAAATGTTTGACTCATAGGGCTCGAAACAGGGGCTACAAGTAGTTGAAAGACTTCAACTAATCCTTTTTCCCAAAACCTCCCGCAAATTCTCGGCTGCCACGAAATAAGAGCGTAAGGATGCCCCTCTCGTTTCATTTGTGAGGTCGAGTGGTCGGGAAAATGAGCGACAATTTGGTGCTGTCATAAATTGGGAACTGGTCGCCAGGTGGTGCCACCATCTTGCCACCCCGTGAAAAAACTGTTGCTGATGCTCAGCGCAGTGTTTTTTCGCTGGCTAAATTGACGACAGATCAGAGGCGGTCGTACAGAGGCTAATTGTGACGATTAATGGTCGACGATGTGATGAGCGTGAATGAAGAGACGTCTGTTTGGGCTGGTTGGCTGTCTTGGCCTCATCCCATATCCTCATCCAACTCAGCGCTCTCCCTCCTATAACACACATGAAAACTCAGTAGTCGCTTCTGAGGCTGGCGCGGGCTGATAACGCGACCGCGGCTTATCTGTCGATATCTTCGCGATTAATCCGCTTCCGCACCGCTCCAGCAGGATATCAAACACCATTGCAGCGCTTTACATGCTAAGCTGAGGTACGACTCCTTAACCCATGGCTAGCTGCGTCAACAGTGGGAGAAATCAGCGATTTCCTGAAGCAGCAGCCGGGCCCTCATCGATCCTCCCCCGGTGTCTCTTCTTCGGTCGTACACTGAACCCTAAATTAGATCGAGCCTTAGGCTGATATTGGGCCAAGTGCGCTCTGAGCTGAAATAGCGTTTCAATCACAGAGACATAGCCTCAGTAATTGGTGATCGAATTAACAGTCCGAGCAAGTCCGTGTGACGGCGCTGGCGCGCTCACGTCGCCACACACAGAAAACTAATTAATGGGGTACGGTATCCGAAACGCAGTGGAACGTGTGTACGGTATTCGTCGAAGGACGTAAACACACAACACAGTGGAACTAGTTACGGTGTTATTAGATTATAGTCGGCGACGCCTTGTTTTTCAACACTGGGATTTCCACAACCTCTTTCGGGCGACTATGGAAAAAGGCGCCGGGTGGAAGACGGGGGGCAGCTACCTTGAGTCAAACTGGTGCGTCCGCCTTCAAGCAGGGGTGTGGGAGAAGCAAGGGCGGGCAACGAAAGTTTGTTTCTCCTTCTCTACAGTAGTGTATGCGGGAAATTTCCCACGGTTCAGCGAGTGTTTTGTTTTGGATTTTGCGCCGTTTTGCGTCTCTAAACGCTGGTAACAATACTCGACTAGTCGCTTCACTGCACACATTACCAGGGCACTGATGAGGTGGTTAACTGGGTAGGGGTTGGAACCAGATGGGTAGCTTGCCAGTGGGAACCTCAGGTCTGATAGGGTGGACTTGATTGTCTGGACAGATTTGTGGGTTGACACTTCGAGTAGTATCGAATGGATGCTCTCTCATCCCCACCTCACCCCCCCCCCCTTCGTCCCCCTACCCCAATAAGGAGCTGAATCGCCTTAAACCTATGTTGCATAGAGAAGAAATAAAATCGTGTTCCAAGCTTATTATCTGACCAAATGCATTCCTGCAACGTGCCAAGTGAGGGCCGGTATGGAACTGAGGATTAACGTGGTCATAAGCAAGTAAGTAAGTAGTAAGTAGTAGTGAAGAGCTGGTGCAAATAGTGTAATTGCGAATGGTTTACACAAGTGGCTGTGTGAGTGTGTGTGTAATTGCGGTCATTGCTAAATAAACGGATCAACGGGATAATAATAATAATAACGACGGACGGTGGCCCATCAGATGACGTAGCACACAGGACTACGAATCAAAAAACTCACCTTCTCCGCGTTCACAGCCATGTCACGCATCTGAATCTGACGTTTTTTATCCTTGCAACGCTTATTTTGAAACCAAACCCGAATCACTCTGGCGTTGAGCGCTAAAAAATGGTGTTCTATTTCAAGGGTTATGGATCCCTGAACGCAGGAAATGTCCCATACCAGTCATTTCCACGAGGTTGTTCCTTGAGTAAGGCGTCAGGTCGAGGAGTTCAGCGCGTAGCATTTCTTCAGGAATTGACAGCTGGTGTTCGTTCAGCACCGTTCGGACCCTCGTCGTCTGAAGAAAAGCAACTCTTGGATCAGCTTGACGGGTCAGTTTATCCAAACACAAACCTGTTTATCGTATAACTTCCAGATGAACCCCCCCCCAGCTGAAAGAAACCTGCTGGTGGTGTTGTGAAAGCCGTTGTTCTGCGGGGTACCCATATCATCCGATTTTGGAGAGCTAGAGTGAGAATATCAGTGCAAAATGAAGGGGTCAAAAAGAGGGGTAAACCTTACCGTACGGAAAGTGGAGGGCTGGTGGTGTGATCCAAGGACGTCATCGTCGACGTTTCCCACGAATCATCGTTGGCGAACATAGACGGGGTTGGTATCGAGGACGGCTGGAAATACACGGACTTCTGACAGAACCGGGATCGAACCAAAGGGTTAACCTACCTCGGGCACATTTCCGGCTTCACAATCAGCTCTACAATACAGGGAATTGCTTTGATCTGGAACGATTCAGAGGGTTTTCAGAGAATCCACTCTTCACCCTCTTTCAAACTTCGTGCAGGATTTTTAGGAGACGAAGACTAACTTAAAACCTTTTGGCTTAAAAATAAAGAAAAACGCTTTAATCTGAAACGGTGCAAAGTGCAGTCACTTAGGTTTTGTAGTGTATATGGCGTTTGATTTTTCCCTCTCTTTTCCAAATTTCGGGCTGGGAAACTTTGGCCTAACTACTTGGACATTCTGTGGGTTTCCAGGCTAACAACAGGGTTGACCCTTAGTGCTTGCACTTAGAAGACTGACAGCTGATTCCTTGACCATTAGCAGTTTTCAGGCAGTCAAAAATCAGTAACATTCCCATATCATTTCGATCAGCCAAAGTGGACAGATTCCTAAGGGAAACTGATTCCTTTGTAAACCGTTTGAGACTCTCTATGGGAAAATTTTTAGTATTTAATTGGCAGATTACCTAAGACTGGTCAGGGATAGGTTCCCAGTTACTAGGGGGGTTGCGGTAAAAGTAAGTTTACATATGGGCCACGAAGGGTGGCAGATATTAGGCTTAGATTTACGGCAGTAAGCAAGAGAGAGATGAGCATCAGTTGACTAGGGTGAGCAACAAGCAAGAACGGCAACACATCTTGGCGAGAAAGCCACTAAAGGCTGAGACTTTGAGAGATGCTCTACAAAGAGTCGGGCCATCCTGCTTGAGGAGAGGGACCCTATGAAGACGCGGAGCGATTTCAATTCACTAAACCCGCACCACCTCTTTACACCATGGATTTATGTCCTGGAATTTCAGACTGGCCCAAACCAAAGCTCCCAATTTGGGTGGTTCCTTGGACTCCACGAACAGGAGGAGCAACATAAGCTTCAATCTTCACCCTTCGATCTCAAGCTGGGTTCAATTTCGTAGCTTTCAGAACAGATCCAAGAACGACATCATTGTAGCCCCACTCTGAGCTGTGATGATGATCCATGTACTTGATGGGTATTTTGAATTGCAAAATTGATATTGTTTCCCTAGGTGACCTTGGCCACCAGCTAGACGACGAATTTGCCCTAATAGGATTTCCCAGCTTGGATGGATCGCCTGAGTGGTTTTTTGTCTTCGATAATCCCTTTTTTTAGACAACATGATGTCATGCTTGTCGTAGCATTAGCCAAATGCCGACCAGGAATTATCCCCTCAAAAATATTTTCTTTTCTCATGCCGAGAATGTCGTCGGCAATCCCCCGCTGTTACTCACCTGAAATTCATCACCGGTTTTCAGTTGGCGTTCACAGGCAACACAGGAAAAACAGGCGACGTGATAGACGGCATGTCGGGCTCTCATCACCAATTCACTTCGATCGAACGGCAAATCACAACGGCTACATTTGGTGCCGAAAAGCCTAGAAATACTGTAATTAGTTGTGTAACAGCGCTATGCATGACCTGCTTCTGACCGCTTTCCGGTCCCACATGGCGGTGCGTGTGAAAGCTGTTTAGGTACCGTAACTCTTCGGTGACGTCACCTTCCTTTTCCCCAAAAGCAGCCGAACATAGTGCATCTCTTATTACCGCATTATTTCCGCTAGGTGAAGATCTATGGGTACACATACGGCAACCGGGCTGGACCCTTTCAAAATGAGGACGGCTTAGTTTTCTCAGGTGACTACTGATTTCGGCCGTTAATGGGATAATCTCGTAATCTCAGAGGGGGCTAAGGACGAATCGATGGGAAAAATGTCAGCAAATGCATAGAGAAATGAGGGGGAACTGCATAGTTAAGTGAGTAGTAAATGCTGCTTGTTATTATCAAGCAGCTCAATTCCTGAATAACTACGCGGAATCGTGAGGGCTTAGCAGGAGAAGGGGATTCCATAGGAAGGAAGTAAATTCCCAGAAAAGATGGTCACTATGCTCCTTACCCAATCATAACCCCAGGTAGAGGTAATTTTCTCATTTTTCAAGCAATTCCTCGGGTTATATCGCCCAGTGAGTAACATTAATTCTCTACGATTAGCACATGTCCTGGGTGAAAGCGATCACCGACGGCTACGAGTCAGGGAGGTGTTAGGGAACCCTAAATGAGGGCTAGAGACGCGTGCCGCTATCCTCGCGGTACAACAAAGACCCCAATGAGAACATGAGAAATTCACACCTTATGTGCCTGGTTAGGTACAAACATGCTAGTGGCATTAAGTTACTAGTAATAGGTATTGTTATACGCATCTATACAAACAAACGATTACGGTAATCCGTAGTGAAGAGGTCAATCGTAGTTTTGTATTGAATAGAAGTATTCTAGAAAAGTTTTGCCCAGGGTTCAATCATCTGGTGAACCAGGTTGACGTCGGGCGCTCAGCTTCCGGCTACCCTAACCCTGATGTGTACGTAAGGCGGCTCATGAATAGACCGGACAATGAATAGGTAAAAGGAGAAGGGCCCTCTCGACTCGGACACTTCCCCCTTCATACGTGTTCGGCCGAGTCGTAAGCGACCAAAGAAAAATAGACGAAGAAGACACACGCTTGGAAAGGTCAACAACGACATAGTGAAGCCGATGATAACATTCCGTGCGAGAAAATGAGAAAAAATCGAGGAAAAATCCAGGAAAAATTATGAAATTATGGCAGAACAATTGCAAAACGGGTTTTCTGTGTAATACACTAGATTAATTTACTAGAAAGTACTCTAAGAGGCGATATAATAACAGTGCAGGAAGGATTTTGTAAAGGTTACAGGAACAAGATTCAAGATTCTTAGAAATGTGCTGCAGAGAATTGAAGAAGGGTTTTTCTGAGATTAGTCGACTGGCAGATGCACTAAAGAAACGACCTGCTCTTCAATAAGAATTCCTTGACGGGAAAGCCAACCTTCAACAAAGTTCACCCCTCTCAAGGAATTCT
>MU893526.1:0-15261 GCA_036418205.1 Ostertagia ostertagi
CGATACCGATAAGAAGCAACAACAAGACTGGTAGTAAAGATCAGAAACGCGAGACATGATAAGAGAAAAAAGTGTGTACTTTATTCGTCAGCGAGTCATGTTTCCTAGGCGATAAATGTGTTGAATCGCCCATTGCAGATCCGTTAATTACCCACTTTTTTTTATCTGTCCCCTTGCTCTTCATCGACCAGAGTTCGAACGTGTAGCTTCCTTTATAGGAACGAAATAAGTATTCTCATTTTTCTTGCTGCACTATTTATGTGTTTGTTCTTATAGATTCACTCAGGCTCAGGCCGGCGCTATCGCAAAATATAGGGCATCCTCTAGGGCTGAGCCCTGAAGGGGTCCGCACTCCGGCGGATGTGGTATGTCTCACTCTAGAGCGTTCTCCCCCAACTGAGGGGCTTCCTTGGCTTAGTCCTAGAGGAACCCTTGTTTATTGGCCCCGTTTGGACAAATAGGATAAGTTTGTCGTATTCTTGAATACATTGCCACTACAATGCCTCCGTATCTTGCGATAGCGTCCTCAGTCCTACTATCCATCATCTCTATTGTGGACGCCTACAGAAGGGGCACCTTGGAGATTCATGTTTGGAGGTGCTCTTTTTGCTCTCATCTTGGAAAATGCTTGCAAACTTGATGTCCTTGATGTCTTTCTACGGAATGAATGAAATGAAGGTGTGGCGGGGAAAAGTCGTTTTGCTCCCATTGTAAAATCGAATGCTCAGTTTCTTTTCGGCTAGGCTTCTTTTTGAATTTCTAATCAAGTTGACATAGTTATCGCTTGAATGCTAACCACCTGTAGAAGGTGCACAGCATTCAAGCGATCACTGAGCTTGAAGCAGGCGGCCGCGCAGACACTCGTAGCAGAAAACGAACAGTCTCAAGAACCACCAACCACCTTTAAGGATTCTTTTATTTTATCCAGTAGTGTAAGCACGCCTAATCTAAAGGTATTTGCTTAAAGTTCCTGCGTCATTTTTGAGCGATTTTTCGGAATGAACAGTTTTCAGATTGGTAATTTTTGAATGGATGTGTATGAAAGATACAAAATTTTTTTTCGCCCGACGGTCGCCCGGTTTTCCACCTTCTTGCATATGACAGGGGTTGACCTCTGAGCAAAACGTCACTATGTACCTCATGAAGTAGCTGTGAGTGCGCTGACCGGAACGGGGTGAACGTAGAAAAGGAGTGTCACATCCAGAACATTGGTTGTGTTCTAGTTGTCTTAGCGGTTACTGTAAAGGAAAGAACATGCATCTGTGCGAGCGATAACCAGGCAGGCAGCAAGCGATACCATTACCGTGTTACGGTACCTCTATCGTGACGATACTGAAATGTGCCATCCTCAATGACCATTCAAAGTTTCCTTCACTAATTCTACAAATGGTACGAGTTGGTGTTCATCTCAGAAAAAGTGTGCTGGTGAAGCTATCGGGGAAGAACTCCAAGTCAGGAGGTGGCTGAGTCAACCGAAAATCTCGCCTCCGTTGCACCAGAAAGCTGAGGTTCGCACGTCCCGCTTATGCTAAGATTGGAAGGTGTTCTGATTGAAAGGAAAAGGCTAAAATAGTGTAAGGCCAGAACAGTGAATTTCGCCAAACTCGACACAAGTTGCCGAAGTGTTTGGCAATCTTATTCCACACTCAATTCCGTTTGCTGCTATCAGCCAAAAACGTTTGGACTGCTGGAGTGGCACCAAGGCGACTTGATGATGTGATTCAGTGACGATAACATGGGAATGTGAATTGCTAAGATAGAAGATCAATGAGCAAGTCATGAAGTGTTCACTCAGACAACAGAGGATGAAGTCCGCACTGACGAGAAAAAAAGGTTCGTAGGACTCGATCAGAAGTCTGACCCTACCTTCGGCTCCGATTTGTTGTTCCATGCCTGCTAATCACGATGCTTAAAAAGTAACGGAGGTCTTTTCAACGAATTCACTCTGTCCGCCAGTAACTGCGGCCATGTCAATCAACTCCAGCCACATCGTCGATGTGCTTAATGCTGCGGGTTAGAGCAGTCGACGTGCAGTGGGGCCACTGGATCTGTTGCGCAGCTTTTTGAGCTTGCCTCTTTAAGATGTATGATTTAACCCATAATCGTTCTCAGTCTCAGACTCCTTCTTTGATGTCATGACTTCTTATTCATTGATTTTGCTTGAGACACGCAGGCCGACCATGGTACTCTTTTTCGAATTTCCGAGTGCTGGTCAAATCTTGATTAGCTAGAATTGTAACTCTAGAAGTATCACAGATTATGATATCTCTGATGCACAGCTTCGGTAAAATCGAGTTTATGAGCCTGGAATCAGAAACATAGACTGTCTTGGCAAGTCATTGTTGAATAATGCTCCAGAAACCCTCGATGTAAAGCTCAGAATGGATGGTTACAATTCTAGCAAAAAAAGCGATTACAGTTGGCAGATGGAATAAATAGTAAGCCGGTTCGCAAAAATGAACCACTAAATAAAGGAGAAAAATGTGCCGACAGAATCCAGACTCCGGCGTCATTCCTGCAAACTGCAGTTTGGCCCTTGCTGCATTTGCTGCGTGCATATACCTCAGGCCGGCCGTGCGACCTGATTGACGTCTGCACTGATTCCTGATCTGGCTAAAAGCGTACGAAAGAACGCTCCGCTGTTTGTAAGTGGTAACGTTATAGCCCCAATTGTGAGAACAACTCAATCCACTTATGATACCATTACCATTGGCGTCTCCTTCACATCGGACCATTTTGATCGCATTTCCTCATTGTAACACATAATCTTTCCGAGAGTCGACCAATAGGCGTTGACTTATTTTAGGTATCATTCCGCCCTCGTTCGCAACCTGATTCTGCACATTTGACATTCTGAACCTATAGTGGTGCGTTTTCTTTAAAACGATCCAACAACGGGTATTGCAATCAATGCAGTCGATCAATGACGTTTTCAAAACTCGCTCTCACACAGAGGATGCCGCTTCTATCGAGCAATAGAACGTTCTGTCAGCAGAATTGGAAACATCTACTCTATCACCTTAAAGGAATCTTCCGCGGAAAAAGCTCCGCCTCCATTACCACAGAAAAACGATACCCCTTAGGCCCCTAGCCTCATGAGCATAGCAAAAAGAACGGAACATAAGCGTTAGTTTCGATAATACTAATCCTACACACAAGACAAAATGATCACTCTTTCCGTGGAAGATTCCTTTAAGGTATCGTTTTCTGTGGTAATGAGGGCGGAGCTTTTTCCGTGGAAGATTCCTTTAACGGCGCAACTTCTGCACTCGTTGAGCCGTATCCATTTACTGCCGATTAAAAGGGGAAACCTCATAACATCTCATAACTTTGTGAGAAAGTATTTCATTGTTGGACGAGCCGCTCACAATAGCCTTATCAATACCGTCATTGACAGTTCCTTACCTAGCGGACTCTACTGAATGAAGTTTTTCGTAAAGGGTACTACCTGTAGCTCTAAAACCTAATTTCATTGACAGGGTAGCTTGTTGCGCTAGAGAAGCATAAAGAATGAAAGTGGGCCAACATGAATGTTGGACCCAAATGAAAAGGAAAATCGATTGGGACACGCCGAGAAAAGCTTTTTTCTTGAAAAAGTTAAGCTAAAGGCCGGAGACCTCCTATCCCTCATTACGTCTCAGGGAAACAACTCGATAGTAAATATCGAACGTAAATCAAGATAATAGCCGCCACTTCAATCGGCTGGTACCGCAACTGCGAGCCGCGACCGCTAGCGAATCGCGCGACTTCGCACCAAAGTCTGACATCGGCCTCACGTCTGTTCACATTGAAACAGCATGCTTATCTCACTTGCTACGCACTCTCGAGCCGAGTCTATCACTCACCTGCACTCTTCAAGGACAGTTTGTCCTCGCTATCGGATTAGCATACGTAAAAGTCAAAAAAACCGTCTGGCTTGAGTCATCTGGTACTTACCGGCACGCGATTTTCATTATAATTTTTCCGGTGACACGAGACAATCATCACGAGAGCGCTCAACTGCTCCTAATTTTTTCCTGAATTGAAGAGGGCTTAGATTAACTCATTGTTTACGGTACGATTTCATGGAGCCACACTTATTAGATCGCACCAAAGTACATTTCATAAACCGATGAGTAGGTCGCATATAGGTATTATATCGTCAGCACAGACCTGAAAGTCAAATAAGACCATCCTGTGCCGGAGAGGCTTTTGTGATACACGATCGTTCAGTCAGGGTTACCTGAGTGTTTCGGAATAAATTTTTTCGACTCCCTTACCATCCCCACCCGTCAGGGGGTAACGCCACGATTGCCACTCCACCATCACCTGCGACCACCATCTTCCTCCGGATTGCACCCTTCTGAATTCCGAGGGCAGCCTCCGCACAACCTCCCATTCCTTGCCTCCTAAATGCGTCGAGTGTGGGAAGGAATGGGTCAACGACCGTGCATTTTGCTCGTCTCATGCTTATATTCTGAAGTTTGTGCTGGAAGCGACGACTGAGCACCCTTTGAAAACAACCCCTATCGCCCGCAACTGCGCCCCCAGCTCCCATAAGTTCGACCTTCGACCCTTCTGATTTCCATCGACTGCAAGTTACGCCAATCCGCAAGTAACGACCTCGCCAGCGAACACCAGCCCGATGGGCGTTGATACCCGGGTGCGATTATATTACGAAACTGATGATGGAATAATAGTTCGATTTCAATAAAACAAAGACTTACAAAAGAGCTTTGCCATACAGTATAGCACGAGAACGATGAGCCCTTTACACACTCAAGCTTCCTAAGAGATACCTGGAAAAATAGATTATTTTAGAGCAATAGCAGCCATAAAGATACCTCATCGAAGTTGGCTACTTTTGGTGAGGTCCGACCGTCATGGCGGAGATACTTGGGAAGGAGAGCACGCAACAGAAGAAGTAAGCAAACAGCCCTTTTGGCGTTTCTGCTGGGGCCGTATGCTGAATGTTGGGGAGGGGATGGGGTCCCGACGGTCGACGGACTACTTCAACTCGGTCCTTAAAACCGCCTCAATTTGATGCTTACCTCAGGACTAAGCCTAAAGAGAGGACGGACTGCGAAAGAGCGCAGGTCCATCCTCTCTCCAAGGCTTAGTTTCGGGGTAAGGAAACCAGCCCTTGGCGGAGCTGCTGGACCAGCTGCACCCACTGCGTCATGTACTCTCCTATCGCACCGACCGAGTTGAAGAAGTCCGTCGACCGTTGGGACCCCATCCCTCCCCAACAATCAGCGTACGGCCCCAGCAGAAACGCCAAGGGGGCGGGCTTGCGTACGCAATGAGCACGTAAACCAAGTAGAGGCGCAGACAGCATAAGTATTCCGCAACAACTTCCTTAAACTCCTAAAATTTTAAGCACATCCGAATCCAAATTAGGATCGAACAACGTCGATCATCTGCATGCTTAGTCTACCCTAAGTTAAAAAAAAAATTTAAACAACATATGTTATGCTTATCGGACTCCGTGCCTTTAGCCCCTCGATGCTATACTTTTTATCTCACGATGGATTTTTTTCCGCAATCGCGTGAACATCAGAATACCAAAGGTGCATACTGCGTAGGAACATTGAGTGCCTGGTGGTTGGCGGTACTTTCTAGAATTCAAACTTATTATAAGAATAGCAAAAAAAGGTAAACTAGCAGGGGCAAGCATACTGAAATTTATACTGAATGGAGTAGGAACGGAGAAAAAATTCAGCTCCCGTTTCGTACGTGCCATCAAATCAAATTCAAGTACACAGCGGTATTTGCTCTCTGTGCACAATGGAAGGGGAAGCAAGCATAAGCAAATAAAATAGTGGAGTGTCCCCCAAAAGGCCCATCGCGCGGCGAAGGAAGAGACGCAGACGCGGCAAAGGACGAGTCGCAGCGCATACTGTAGCGGTTAGGCGTCAGGTTAATAGAGTGTACCATACTACGTCTCATATCGCACAGCACGCGCTGCGACTCGTCCTTTGCCGCATCTGCGTCTCTTCCTTCGCCGCGCGATGGGCCTCTTGGGGGACACCCCAAAAGGCTGCCGATAGCAGTACTTTGCGAATCGCCGCGATTTCGCGTCTCGTTTGCGTAACCACCAATAGGTGATTCACTGCCGCGCACGCCGACCCTGTGAACGCTAGCGGACCGCGAGATTCGCAAAGTCTGACCTCGGCCTTCCGGACCCACAGAAAGAACAACGAGAAAACGCGGTACCTTCGTATTGACGCAATGAGCCTGAATCCGGTCAATACAGAACTCTCCCCGTGCAAATCAGTAATACCAAGGACCCCCCCCCTCCCTCCCTCAACTAGCCACGCAAATTTTAGCACCAGCATTATCTAAACTCGAGACAAAAACAAGAACGTGTGTATGTACTCATAAAACGTCCCACCTCTTATCCCAAGCACCAAACAATGCATCATCGAACGTTCAACAGAAACAAAGGTGTTAAAGGGACCCGAGATAAAGCGATTATCACACGAGGTGAAGCACAAAAACTGGCTACGTATCGCACTGTAACTTGTCACACGTAAAAGCTTTTTTGAAATGTAATGAGGTGCCTGCGACAAAGTGCGACGGTATCGACGATTCGTCGACAGTGGGCGGGGGTCGTGGTGGCCTTCGTTGACACGTGTGGCTCACCTGGACTGTGACACCAAGCCTTTAGGTTGTTATCTCAGTGTTTAGCGCGGACGAACACCATGTGCAGCACTTCATTCCTGTTGGCCACGTGTGTCACATATAGGACAGCATGGAAATCAAACTGCACGCATTTGTTTTTTTCTGCACGCAGTTTGCCTCGCCAAAGGTAAATATGAGGCATAGGAACATCGAGAATGTGTTAAACTGTGCCATAATTCAACCTATTTATTTCATGTGGTGAAACTGGCAGCAATCCAGACGATATTCTTCCGTATTTCGTATGTTTCGTGACTATAAACGCTGTCTGTAAACAAGAATATTTGTATTTTGTAAATAAAACATTTAAAGTTCAGCGCAAATGCCTTTAGGTTCCTCCGTTGGAGAACATTAATTGCATCCTTTCCGAATAAGGGTCTTTCTTATTCCTGTATCCTTCAAGCCGAACGGTTGCACAGTAGCTACCTGTCAATGAGCATCAACAGGTCACGGCGCGACGACGCGCAGTTTTGCGACACGTCGCTTTGATCGATTATCGATTCAAGCGGTTTAACCTCTCATCTTCCTGCGCATATGGACAAGCACTTTTTCGCTGTATCTGTGTCACCAATTTTCTAAGGCAGAACGAACGCCTTGAACTATATGCAGGGTAATTTTGCCGCACGCGACACTTAAGTGCGTCGTCGCGTCGTGACTAAATTACACACGTATCTTTGCTCAGTTCTGTTTTACTCTGGAGAAGCTGAAAATGTGCATTTCTTTCAGAACAAAAGCGCCACACAAATGTACATAATGAAGTCGTTAGTTTTTTTCGTACTCTTTGATCTATGTGCTATGGTACCAGCTGTAACAGATGGAGATCTGGAGCTGCTCCTGGTACAGGTGGTGAGTTGTTGCAGATGAAAAGCTGCCTTCAAAATTTAATTTTTTCAAAGGCACGGGCCGGGATCAAATTTATGTGTTATTTTGTTCGCGAATCAGAAGAAGGGTGAAGGGAACGTCAGTGGGCAGAAAAAGTAAACTGCTCTGTAGAAAACATAAAATTTCCCTCGTAAGATATGGCGGAGAGACGAGACGCTTCGAGAAGAGGGAAAACGCGAAAGAGCACGTCGTACGCAGAGAGCGCAAACGCCATGATTGGTACAGTGGTAGTGCCAGCAGCGTACAGGCAAAGACTTAGTGCCTTTGCCGCTCGCTTTTGAGCCGTGACAGTGTCGCGGCTTCTGAGTTTGGAGACCTCTCTTTCTGATACTAGAAGGGACTGCCATTCACCAGGTGGATAGGAGGATAGGTATATTATAGGATCTTTCTAACTACATTAGGGTGCGAAGAATAAGAGATTTGGCCGAAAGGAATAGACACCTCTCTGATCGAAAAATCCGGGCGTCCATATTTGCGAGTGACACTTTCTGGCAATCCTCTGATCACAAGATGAAGGTATAGTTATTACCCTTTGTGACACTTATTCAACCACGCAACGAAACAACCAGTGAGGCAATAAAAACACATCGGCAAATTTCTCAACATAAAAAGCCTCTCATGTCCTGTCTCACAAATGTAGGCGTTGCCTTCCGAGAGCCAGTTCATGTGTATGTGCCGACAGATCCACCCAACATAACTTGCGTTGCGAGAGTTACAAAAAAGAATTCTTACTGCCAACTAGCTGCCAAAGCTCGCTATCGTACTTCGTGAAGTTCGATATTCATCTAGACATACAAGGCTCAGCATAGATTACGTTCTTATACTCAACTTTATTAGCTTTCTACATCAAAAAAGAAAACCCCTAACAATCGAAGACAAGACATTTGGGCCCAGCTTTGGGAAATGGCGATCAATGAACAGTCATCGAGAGAGTGCATTCGGGGAGTTTGCTTTTGCTGTGACTTTAGCTTTCAAAAGTGACCTACAACTTCACGGTTCGTGGGTTTAACGGCAGGTTTATCTTAGCATTTTCGCTGGTTTTTTTTTTCCTTTTTTGAGACTGAGTATTTCGCGTGCAGCCAACATGGTCCAATGGGGCACTGCATGAGCTCATTAATAAATAATAAACATCTAAATAGACAAGTAAAATAAACAAACACTGTTTCAGATATGGCGTCATGGAGATCGAGGGCCTACGAAAACGTTTCCGAACGATCCAATCCAGGAGCACGACTGGACATTCGGTGGAGGAGGTTTTGGACAACTTTCACCTGTAAGGCATCCACTTTTGAACAAAAGATCACTGGATTACAAACATACCTCAAGGGTCTGAGATCTGTGATCAATGCAGGGTCCAAAAATGCTTGAATTCCCCATTTCAAAACAGCTCTGGCAAATCTTTACCGTCGCAACCCTCGAATCCGTCCGCCGGTGTCAACAAAGCGCGACGAATCGTGACAGTGAATATAAAGCGCCTCCTAGATTCTTGGGCTGCGTTCTTGCTTGGAAAAGTTGTCCAAATTAAAGCTTAAAAAAGATCCCTCGCAAATTTGGCAATCCAGCAATAAAGGGTCATTATGATCAGTTAGTGAGTAAAAAAAACACCTGTTAGCGGCCAAAACGGCCTAGAGTTCAAGATTTCAAGACCCCTGTGGGCGGCTATCGGCATGAACGCGGGCACAGAGAGTAGCTAAGAGGCATTTGAAGCTCGCGTTAATCAAGTCCCTATCTTTAAAATTGAGCTGATCCTCAGCGAGAAAAGAGATTCAATGGGCCGAGACGATTTGCCATAACTTATGAAGTTCTGCGCTGCCCTCGTAGTTTACCGCTGTAAGGATGTCTTGCAACTAGCAGCACATGTCTAAATTCCGGTTTTTTTGGAAGGTGTTCGGAAAGATTCACGCGTCTTTCTGAACGTAATTGCAAATATGCATTTGAAACTTTTCCAGATCGGAATGATGCAACATATGAGATTTGGAAAGTTCATTCGAGAAACATACGTTGACAAGATGAAGTTTCTGAGCCCCACCTATCATCAAAGAGTTGGTCGACACTTATTCACATAATATTCATAAAATAAAAGATTCATCAGATCTGGGGACTGTAAATACTCCAGATTACCTTATTCGCCTTGTAGAAATGAAGAATATAAGCTACACACCTTATGTTCGCGAAGAAAGTGTTTTGATGTCAATATGTCTTTGAAATTTTAACAGGACTAGCTAGAGAATAGATGCGTCTAAATCTATTACATAATGAATTCAAAGAGTCAAGAGGAGGGCCAGAGAAAATCTCATATACAACTCCCAAGTCAAATGTGAAGCTCTATAGCTTCACATGTCGAGCTGGATCTGAATTTATTTCTCTTAAAACCACTATTGAAATTACTTCTCCCACCTTCCTGCTTTTCAAGCGGTTTTCTAGGAAAAAATTGTTGAGATATGACTAGTTACTTTTATTGTATTGAAGGTTGTTCTGTGATTGTATTTGTATCTTACGTTTGCCTTATGCAACGTTTCGAACAATAAACAACAACAAACCCTGCCCTCAGTCAAGATTACAAATCAACCTGTATCCACTACCTGTCGTTCCGGTTGATCGTGCGATTTCGCTCGAGGCGGGCGCCAGCAAACGTCTCCATTCGTCCTGTCGCAAGATACAAACCTGCTACTAATTTTTCTCAATCGACGAAATGCGACGCAGTCAGACCGTCGCAACCGTCGCCTCGCCATAACTCGTGAACAAATGGATTAGGTCATTCAAAAGTTATACCACTGGATAGCTCTGCTTACGAAGAATCCAACGGTTCAGAGGACTATTGAGTTCCTCTGAATTTAAATTTTGCTCTAATTCAAGGCCTCGAAATTGACAGCCGGTGCTAGGTAGGAACTTCAAAAACTTTTCGTAATGGGGTGAGCTCTGTAGAAAAGGAACATCAAGTGACAAGGCTCAGATCCTACCAGTTTTTACTATACTTTGGCTCAAAGGAGCTTTTCCATGCAAAAATGACGTCCAACAAATCTGATCCCACCTGGGATGAATTCGGTATCAAAATGACGAGCACCATCTGAAGAACACAACAGTCTCTTTTCACTTTACATAGGAGTAATATAATAACTTTATTACTCGCTAAATACTACCATTAATACCTTTTTCCCCTCTGGTTATAATTATAGCGAGCGACGCCCGCTAATGAGTCAGCCTCAGGTAATTTGATAAATTTCATGAGAATGAAGCTGAAAATTCAGAGAAACTCAATAGTCCTCTATACCGTTGAATTCTTCGTGAGCAGAGCTATCCAGTGGTATAAATTTCGAATGACCTGGTCCATTTGTTCACGAGTTATGGCAGGCGAACGACATTGCCGCACGGACTGACGTGCTCGTACGTCATTTCGCGTCGACTGAACAAAAATTAGTAGCGGTAGTTGTACGTTTGTTACGTCCCTCCCACCGACACTTAAGGCTGGCCATTCGAACACAAAATATTCCAATTCGTTAGGATAACTGCAGTACGCACGCGCGGGTTGGACCATTCCCCCTTGCAGATTCCCTGGGCGTTCTGTTTAGCCTTGCGTCGCTCACTGCCGATTGTCTCCTTTCGTCACTACCCTCAGCGACGTACTCGCTAGTTCCAGTTTAAGCAATTTTTGGTCAGAAGCTCATCCTGCGACGTCATGAAATAGGGTGTATGTCAACAGAATCGTCCGGATCCCCGCGCTACTGGTCGTGGCCGCGACGTCACAACTGCAGTGGACGAGTTTCTGTGCGTCATTTGTTGAATGTTAAAGGGACGGCAAGTAGGTCCGTCCTTTGGACTTTAAATCAAAGGCGCGGATGCTTTCTATTCCTTTGGACTTTCCAATCCGATATATTCCTTTCCACGTTTCCAATAAAGCGATTATAAACTTCGAAAAAATCTAGTTCCCGCAATTTTCTATGCAAAAGCCTGAGCAAGTAGGTTGGAATTGACGTTGTGCACCACAAGAAATCCACTGCTCCAACGTAAAATTCAGATCCTCGCCCATTGGAATATTACCGCGTCGGAACGCCGCGCAAGGGACCGCTGGCGGCGGCGCGACGACCGGACGACTGTTGACCACTCCCCCACCGAATGCAAGATCGCCTGAGTTTGGGTTGACTGCAAGGCTCCGAGAAATACGTTGTTCCATCGGCTCATGTGCATGACAGCGACCCATTGCATTTTGCTGATAAGTGTCAAAACCTGAGCAGCCGAAATATGCCTCCACAATTTAGTGCAGGCGACCAGTTGGCCAACTATCTTGGGTCTCGTTTGCCGTCGGCTGTTTGCAGATAATGCGCTATCTGACTGGGCACAGCCTGCAGAAAAGTAAGGGAGCATAAAAAGTGGCCGTAGTGTTTTTGTTCCCATGCCTGGGAAGAAAAAAGCCTTAGCCTAGCTAGGGGTTCTGTCAACAAAACAACGATTCCAGATCGAATTCCAAACTGAACTCGGTAAAAACGGTCTATGACGGAATTGTGGATGCCGAGTTGACTACGATTCGAAAAAAAGAATAAAGAAAACCGCCAATGAAGCCCTCAAATCACAATCCACCTGTTTTCCCTTGAAATGAAGGAAGGGGCGGTTTGGACGGCTGTCCGAACCGGATGCTGGCTCATGCCAGCAAGAAATGCAGCAGCAATCGCATATTCACCAATACAAACAGAGAAATACGATAATCTGAAGGGTGGCAAGTAAAACCGAATCAAAAAGAGGCAGCATTAATCTTAAAACGCGGGACAGTTTACACGCGCGATCTTTATAATAAGCAGTGGCGTACGAATTACGGGCAGGACCGAAGCGTTCAAAGTCTCTTCCGTGGCTTTTCTATCAGTTCAAGATGAGTTTTTTGTTCAGTGACACTTCTCGTGTTCTTGATTAGAGCTAGCGCATTAGTATCGAAGGTATGGGTCCTGCAGAGACGGTTGCTTCAAGGAGTGCCTGTCCCTCGATGAGGCTGGGATTCGGATTTTTTAGTAACAAGAATCGATGTGGGTACGGGCGAACGATTTATGGTTATTTGCACTATTGAAGTTTATTACTCCTGAACCAGACCCAGTGCGTAGGCCCACGGCTCTACTTCTATGTGTGCTGATGCCTTTTTTTCGCAGATCTACGTTCGCTCAACCGACAGAAATCGAACGATAATTTCGGCTATGGCCAATATTCTTGGTATGTACGGTCCGAACGACGGCGAGGCTAGGCCCAATATAGATTACCCAGCTGACGATGGATGGCCAAAGGGTTTTGTCCCGATAGCCATTCACGTGGTTGATGGTAATGACTATGTAAGTTGAATTGTAAATCGATGTAATCTCTCTCGTCCATACCTATTCTTCTACTTCGATACTTTTTAGCACGAATTTTGGTTTAATGCAGAGTTTTTCGGGTTCATCCTGATGCTCCCTGCGATCGCCAAAAGCATCTATGGAATATGGCCAAAGAATCACCGGAACTACAGGCTTTCAGAAATCGAACTGATGTGAGCACATCACCTGAGCGCTTCTGATTATTTTCTGGCGTATTTTATTCGCTTAGTATAGCTTGAACTTCTTCTACTACTCCGGCATGAATATGGTGACAAAATAATTGTATCCGATTTCCGGCCACATAGTTCCAAACTGGATATTGTCGTAGTAAATGTCGTGACTTGTCGTGGTTCAATCAGAACAAGGGACTCCCACACCTCCCATCATACCCCTCTCGACCCTGCTTCCGAGGAATGACCCGGCAACTGAACCGAATAGTTGTGAAAATAAGCATTGGAACCACCTTTTGCCATTACACCTTATTGACTAAGCCTTCATGTAATTAACGAACACATTAACAATATAAAAATGTGACGAATACCTACTTCCAAGATAACGAGCGATAGGATGAGCCCGGTCGAAACGCTGAGGACGAGCAGGGTAGTCCGAAGGAGAGGGGGGAGTCGGCCGTCCGGGACGCCGGAGACGAGACGAATGAAAAAATGAATGTTGTTTGTGGAAGCGCGCGAAAAGGGTTTTGGCGCTCATTGACATGGCTTGACACGTTTGACATGTTGAGTCCACATTGGCCCTGGAGCACGCTATTTTCTTCTTGTCGACCAGAGGGAGGTCGGTCACGACAGTAAACGTCACCCATATTCTAGGCGACGTGTTAGGAATTAATATTCGATTGATCGCCCATGCTCTTGAAAACTCCCTTCGGAAGGGTTATGTGGGAATGAATTCTTGCCCAATGATATCCTTTAGTATTTGATTTCTTGCTTCTTCCGAAACAGCTTGAAGACCAGGTAACAGACCATCACCAATTTGTGAACCGACACATCATCTGACTGATAAGTCCAGTCCCTATGAATGTCCACGTGACTTTTATGCCATATCAGACTTGAAGGAATCCTTCCCGGAAAATTCTTGCACTCTTTCCTAACATGAATATGTCAGTTGTGATCACTGGAAACAGCACACAAAGTTTCACGCATGAAGATTCGGTTTCCGAAGAGAAACAAACTTACAAAAACCACACTCTATGGACAATCGAAGGTAATTCGGGCGGAGCCAAAGGCGGGGCATGGAAAGAAGTCCGCCTTGGGGCGGCTACGTATCAGGCGACGCAATGAAAGAATCGGGTTAAGCGTGCGATTTTGGAGAATAGAGACAAATCGATCGATAGAATAGGATGCAGTAGAACTGTGGAAGCGAAGAACGCCTATGGAAACGTACCCACCCTCACCGCCAACATTTGTGATAGATGTCCGGCGGGAATTGAACGCGTAGCACTCCCTTCAGTTTTTCGAATGTCTTACCAAAACAATGCAATTTTTTTTGTTCTTTTCGTTCTTATCGTGAACAATGGGTCTCGAACTCATAGGTGAGATAGAATCATGTTCTCAAGGGAAGGATTCTTTTAAAGCTTCAATTCACGCCTATGAGAACCGGCCAAGTACGAGTCACTCTGCTTGTGTCAGGCCAGCTTCCTGTGGCTTCTTCTTGTGCTTGCTCTGGTCGTTCTTCAGACGCTCTCACGAGCGCCGATAAGTACTACTGATAGAAAATTTGGTCAATAGTACTTTCAGATTTGGTCAATAGTGCTGACTACTTTCTAATGCGTATGCGTACGCCAAAGTTGCACTCGCTAAACTTCTGTTGTGCACAACGCCTCTGGAGTTTAAGATGTCCGTCAGACTCGGCGATTGTGCAATCGCTGCGCGATCGTGATCGCACCATCGCTCTGCAGAAGTGCAAGCGACGAGCGTTGGCTCCGCCCACGATCGATACATTCAGCCGGCAGGGGCCCGTCACGTGCTCTGCCGTCAACATCGGTATCGATCGCGGGCGGAGTCAACGCCTGTCGCTGGACTTTTGCAGAGCGACAGCCGAGCGATGTTGCGATCGCGAGCGCGCAGCGATTGCACAGTCGCCGAGTATGATGGGCATCTTAACTCAAAGCTATCATATCTCTACTCACATTTTCTTGGCTAGAAACTGAATACGCCGCCACGAGCTAAATTTGACCCGTGCCGTAATTGGTCGAGAACTCCAAGATGATCGCTGGCAGTGCCTCGAATTATAGTTCGATCAACGGTCCGGTAGAAAAAAAGCTATGGCGATGTAGATGATCCGGTTGTATTACTGCTCTTACGATTAATCCCGCAAATGCTCTTCGTTAGCATTAATCATGTCACCATATTCATGCACACTCTGCATTGTTACC
>MU893533.1:0-29776 GCA_036418205.1 Ostertagia ostertagi
CACTATTTTCCAATATGAATGTATAAGTTGTGATCGCTGGAAACAGCACACAAAGTCTCACGCATGAAAATTTGGTTTACGAAGAGAAACAAACTTTCAATTTAAGAAAGAAAAACCATTATAAACAAAATAATAGATACGGTTCGTTTCGCTCCTTCCTCAGACGAACCTTATTATTTCGTCAATCCCCGGAGCTCATCAGTGAGTTGGGATTGGCGAAATAAAGACACAGGGGAAAGACGAATAAACCTTGATGTGACGTACTTTCATGCAGAGGAGCATGCAATGAAATGAATTGTATATTGACTAAATGAATGAAAAATAAGTTGATTAAAAATGTAAAACTATAAAGTGTAAAAGGTGGGTGTTTGTAATTGTTCCACTAACAATTAGATAGCACTTTAGTGACGAAGTATTCCTTCCACTAACTTACTAATATTTTTATAATTATTAGCAATTGAAAATTTGTAACATATAAACTTATTTTTATAAATGCACTTAACTATATTAGTTATAATAAAGTTCTCATGGTAACCATTTCCTAGTAACACTCTTATGAATTCTGTTAGTTTTTCAGTAAAGGTGTCAAAAACGGAACAAGTGTTAGCTATTCTAAGTGTTTCAGTGTATATGACAGGAACCTTTATTGTTTATGGAGATTTTTGTGTCATTGTGTGGGAATCTGATGACTTTTAGCTGAAACTTCTTGTTATACCACTATTATACTAATTGTTAGATCCAGATAATTACTAGATGTTTCACTTAAATGTGTTTTTTTCAATTCAAGTGTATTCATGTACACTTCTGCTAGATGTTGTCAATATTATCCTCGGTTTGGTTATGTATTACTAGCAAATCATCCATATATCTGAATGGAATGAATAACTTATTTTTATTAAACTTACACCTTATTGCATAATTGTATTCCATAACGGAGAGGGTAAGATCAGCTAACAGTGGACTGAAATTACCTCCTTGTGGTACTCCTTTGTTTTGTTTAAATATATATTTGCCAAATGTGCAATAACTGTTTTTTAGCAAATAATCTGTGAAATATATTAAATCAGCAGGTTTGTAATATCTATAGCTTTTAGTTGTTGATTCACCATCTGTATAGAAGACGTGATAGCCATTAGTGGCTATTAGCGACTTATTAGCATTCTTAAAGCAAATGCTTAAGATATGCTGTATGTTCCTAATGATGATGTTATGTTCTAAATTAGTGAACATGTCTGCGAAATCTGCTGTGTAGATTTTAAGATTTTCATATGTGATATTGTTAAGATCTTGACTTATATTAATGTTATTTATAGACCAATATGTTTTAATTGTTCTGTTTCTGTTTTGTATTACATTTGACATAATTAACGAAGTGATTTTTTATGTGCGTGAAAATAATGTGTAATTCTTGTGCTAGAGGTTTTATGCTACTTTTATGGGCACCAGTAATATATCTAAACTTTATAGGATTTTTATGTAGTTTAGGTAACGCATATATAATAGGCAGATCCGCATCTGCAAATGTATTAATATTATTTCTAACACACAGAGGAACTTGTGTTTCAGTATCAACGAATACTTGTTATCGCATTGTACTGGTTCATAAGTATTGTTAGTGTTTTCATTAATATAGATGTGGTTGTTAATATCATATGTGATGCCCATTTCCTTCATTATAGTGAGCAAGTAGTATTTTTTGCAAATTATTCCATAATTATTGCTAGCTTTATCAAGGGGACAAAAGACGTAACTGTTTTGATAGCGTTTTATTAACTCGTACGGTATGTGTTCCCCTTTATTTCGAATGTTTTCACTTTTTAATAGTGGTTTTATTTTATCATGGTAACATGTGTGTAGATATTGTTGCAAGAAGATCTACTTGTTGCGTGTTAGCCTTATACTTGCTTTTGAAATAAGAAATAGCTTTGTTGACTGTGTCTTCATATACTTGCTTTGACTTCTGGTCTGGTTATGCCATTGTCCAATCTATATTTGGTTCCTTTACTCATGATTCTTTTAAAGCTTTGTCTTTTATTAATGTCAGTTCTGTTACGATGTGTCCATGCTTATTTACATATTCTTGTACTGTGTCCTCTATATACAAGCACAGTTTCGATTGATTATGTCTTCTAATTCTTCGTTGGTAAGATCTTTCAACACTCTGTTATAATTGCATATTCTACTTGCTACTGGATTATTGTACTTATATACGATTCTAATGGGTGTGTATTCGATTGTATTACTTCTATTCTTAAGCAATATATCTTTGACGTATAACTTCGTATAATGTATCAAGTATTGTGGGGGTTTGGGTCATTATGTGGATGGGTTGAAATGTTGAAGGGTATCTCGTTGAAAATCCTGCTTTTGAAGCTAACTTCTATATTGTGGAAGTTCTTTTTTGACGCTTTGACATTAACTGTGTCAAAATGAAAATGAGCCAGTAGGCAGAATATGAGGTATCTTGTTTTGTTATTAACTGTTTCGAGAAAGTCTACTGACTTGGATAGATTAACTATCTTGTTGACTTCTTTTCTTCGTAGACTTTTGAGTAACCTGTAGTATTGCGTTCAAGTAGAATGGTTTAGCGATCGGTAACCTCAATTAATATGTACTTTGACGGCAAACGTACTGACTCGCCGCTAAACGTACACCGGAAAAAACTCAGGACGAGTTCTCTCGGACGAGATTTTCGCGCTATTACGGTTTGAATTTCAGGTTACTGTATTGTTCGTCGCGGGACCAACGGCTCCAGCCTTCCATTGTCGATCGATGAGGGCTTTTTTTCGTTGACAAAGGATGATTCAACTGTGAGCGATGCTATTCTACTCGGATTCCTGCTGTTCTGCTGTATTCGGGTTCTGTTCTACGCTGCTGTATTCACTGCTACTGTATTCTTCAGATCTGCTCTGTTTAAACCCCATTATCTTCGTCTCCCCTCAATAAGATTTTCCCCAAGTTCGCCCCTACCTCTGAATTCCTCTGTTTTGCCCACATATTCATCTCTTCTTTACTTTTGCGCTTATCTACATATATCACTTTGAAAACCGTTGATTCTTTTCTGCCTTTGTCTGTAACCAACAGTGAGTTTATATCTTTTGTTGTTGAATAAATCTTTAGGTCGCCTTCTTTTAGATTATTTGCTTCTCCTTTGATCCTTGCAGATTTTCCGTTTCTATCTTCACTTCGACATCTAATTTGGTTTTCTCCTTGTTTACATCAAATGCCAGTGTAGGATTGAAAATGGGTGGAACGATTACGATTCCAACCCTTTTCATTTTTGCGCTGGCTGAAGAAGGAATCATTTTTAGTCTTTTCGTCGTTCTAGTTTCTCAGAAACATTTTTAACTAGCAATCATCCAGCCCCGCGCCACTACTTCTGGGCTAATATTTATATAGTTTGCTGAACTTTCAATTCTTCACGGCGGAGTTCGACTTTCATCATCCTTTACTCCAATTATTTTCATTGACCTAGAAACTTCTCTACTCTATCTCTACTCGGCTATCCGCCATGAGCCAAAACTATATTAGACCATGTGCTGTACCCGTTAGCGCTGATTAGCATGTATCTGCCAGTCTAGGTTGATGTCACGATTGATCTGAAGTCGGGAATCAGCCGTGATTTGCTGGTGTGCTAAGAAGAGTTTGGTCTAAGCCATTACTAACCTTGTATTCCTCCGGATTCGGGAAAGAAAGTTTGTGTACTGTATAGTCTTGGATTCTTCCAAGAGCTCCTTCTTCAGAATGTTCTAGCCCACAGTGTTCACTGAGCTTCTCCTGTGTATTGAAATTTTGTTCGCAAAGGCAGCACTGAACCGCCGTGGTGTGGACCTCCTCTTCCGCAGCCTCTTCAACGTCAGCTTGGTCGGGGTGTTTGGACCTGGCGTGTACCCTCAACCCTCTTTTGGTAGTGAAAACACTTCCGCAAACTTCGCAGATTTCCACCTGCTTCCCTTGGGACTCCAATTCAGTCTTTTTCCTCTGCGCTAACATTCCTTTAGCTGTCGTCGGAGAAATATCGTGTACATCTTTCATGTGAGAAACAAGGTTGCCTTGACTTCCTTTGATGGAAAGACAGGAGCATCGAAGAGTGTGTAGGGATCCATTTCCCTTATAATGTGCTTAATATATTTCGTCGGATCAGCCGATAAAAACTAACAACAGTACAAGACATCAGAAATGAATCCTTTCTTGATTGGGCAAAGCCAATTTAGAAATAATTTGGAAGAAGGAAGAGTAGCAATATCGGAAAGTGGTGTCAGCATGGTAATATATGTGCAGTGGTAAACTATTCCCAACTTGGAAATTTTCTACGAGTAGGTAGAAAGAGTGGGTTGCGATATTGTAAGTGGAACCAATTTTCTATGGCGTATATTTTAACTGTTGCATGTTTTCAAAACCTTTCAGAACCGATGCCTTCGTCTAGTCCTTTATGCAACTCAAGGAAAGACCAAACTCCTCTTAGCACACCAGCAAATCACGGCTGATTCCGACTTCAGATCAATCGTGACATCAACCTAGACTGGCAGATACATGCTAATCAGCGCTAACTGGTACAGCACATGTCTAAGATAGTTTTGGCTCATGGCGGATAGCCGAGTAGATAGAGTAGAGAAGTGTTCTAGGTCAATGAAAATAATTGGAGTAAAGGATGATGAAAGTCGAACTCCGCCGTGAAGAATTGAAAGTTCAGCAAACTATATAAATATTAGCCCAGAAGTAATGGCGCGGGGCTGGATGATTGCTAGTTAAAAATGTTTCTGAGAAACTAGAACGACGAAAAGACTAAAAATGATTCCTTCTTCAGCCAGCGCAAAAATGAAAAGGGTTGGAATCGTAATCGTTCCACCCATTTTCAATCCTACACTGGCAATTTGATGTAAACAAGGAGAAAACCAAATTAGATGTCGAAGTGAAGATAGAAACGGAAAATCTGTCAAGGGTGTCAAAGGAGAGCAAATCTAAAGAAGGCGACCAAAGTTATTTCACAAAAGATATAAACTCACGTTGGTTAGCAGCGGCAGAAGATCAGCGTTTCAGTGATTAGTAGTAGCCGCAGTAATAAAGAAGTGAATATGTGGGCAAAACAGAGGAATTCAGAGGTAGGGGCGAACTTGGGGAAAATCTTATTGAGGGAGACAGAAGATAATGGGGTTTAAGCAGAGTAGATCTGAAGAATACAGTAGCAGTGAATACAGCAGTGTAGAACAGAAGCCCGAATACAGCAGAACAGCAGGAATCCGCAGCAAAATAGCATCGCTCACAGTTGAATCATCCTTTGTCAACGAAAAAAAGCCCTCATCGATCGACAATGGAGGGCTGGAGCCGTTGGTCCCGCGACGAACAATACAGTAACCTGAAATTCAAACCGTAATAGCGCGAAAATCTCGTCCGGAGAACTCGTCCTGAGTTTTTTCCGGTGTACGTTTAGCGGCGATAAAATTACTGCTAGCGTGTTTTCTTCGAATCCTATCTGCTTGAGTTTTATATGATGAAAGAAACATTAATGGGTCCACATTGAATGAGATGCTGAATATAAAGAATATCTGGAAATGTAAGCCCCGCAAAAGGGGCAAACTTGGATAGGAGCAAATTGTGTTTAGTTCAAGCTTTTTTCATTTCCACAACCCGTTTTCATATGCTTTTGACCAAGCAAGGAGACAGGTGAATTGCTAGAGATCTGCAGTAACCTCAGATTGAAAGCAGATGTAATGCTTTGACGGGGCTACAAACGAACGTCAAAACTGGGACGACACGCAAACGCGCATTCTACTGCTATGGCGGTCTGCGTCCAGACAACCGCCCAAACGAGAAATCATCGTGTGTAATAAAAGTGTAAATCAATGTTTAATCTGTAACTCGCGAGCGAAGAAAATTCTTGTTAATCTGTAACTCGACTCGCGAAGCGAAATGGAACCCATTTCAATGTACGATTGCTTGGATGAAAAGTAGTGTTCTGAGTTTTTTTCGACCTTCATATCAGTTCCAGTCTTATCAACTGTGCAAGTTGGTCTGTATGAATGTGACGGTTCAGTGCGTTCATGGGAAGCCTTGTGTTTCGTTTGGTGTTTCTGATGTATCTTAATTCTCTGTGGAACTCTGAGCATAAGTAAAAATGTAAACAAGGAATTTAAATCCACTGTGTAGTTGACCTTGATAAGTTTGGTCAGAGTTTTCAACCTTTCTCTTCACTTATTCCCCTTACCAAGGACGTTTTACTTTTCTAATGTATTTCTTTGGAGTTTCCACGTTGAAATTATGCCCCTTTTCTTTTTTCTTCTCGTTTTTTTACTTTCTTCCCATTTGCTTGTGCATCTACCAATATCTGTTTAATCGATGTTTCCCATGTTTTTCTAATCAGCTTTCCAATGTTGTCAAGCATTCGAGAATTTTCCATTAATTTCTCTTTGTATGTTTTGCTCTCACTATGGCTCGGAGGAGGGGTGCGCACTTTCCACTGCTCAACGAATCCTGCTCCACACTGCCGAGGTAGGTAGTGAACATGCCCGCGCCGCTGGCCAGCTTTCTCGAAAACGCTTTTTGTGATGTAGAAGGTATGTGGCAGGAACGCAGAACGGATGTTCATTTTCTCTTTGCGACACTGAATACCAAAAAAGGAGCTAAGAAAAACTTCTTGAGGAACTGCCGTTCTTAACTTTCTTCACAGTTTTTCAGCCAAAGTCTACGTATAAAGGTTTGCTGATAGATCCAATTATAGATATGATATAAGTTCTTTCCCTGACACTATTTTCGCGAATTTTGAAATACCCGCACAAAATGCAAAAAACTGTTACTGCGAGGATTCGAACCACGGACCACTTCATCACCCGCTATTTTTGGTATTCGGAGGGCCGCTCAGGAAAAATGGATAACAGGTCTGTGTCCCATGCACGTTGCCCCTAAATCATGCAAAAAACCTCCGAGAAAAGCTGGCATTTCACTGAAACCTTCCTCGTTACTTGTTTCTGACTCGTGTATGATCACAGCACCTTCATAGCTTTTCAGTTTCAGCGTATAAAACATTTCGATTTACTCTTGTGGTTGAGGTTCGTATTCGCTATTTGCGGTTTCATGCTTTGCGTCTTTGCGTCTTCTTTTCGTGGACGTATCCATCACACATACGCCGTCGTTTTGTTGCAGAATTGATAGGCGATACGTATATATTTCATTTCCGGATGAAAGCTATGTTCCGACACTCATATTGTTCCTTCAGTCTTATTAAAATACTGTTTCAGCACCGATAGCGGTCGCAAGATCGCGGCCGCAACTGTACAGAACCGTACTCAGACGCCGTTTTGGCGATGGGTGCGCAATAAGCTGCTCGCTGTAGATAGGTTACCGATCACGCCGCCTCCAGGCTTCCAACAGCTGACGGAAAGGTAAATTTACATTTTTCAAAATTTCAGGTCAATTTTTCTCATATTTTTTCTACGTAGGCGCTCTCTTCTGCTTTCTTATTCGTTTACTGCTTGATTCTTAATCTTGTGAGCTTCGCTTTCTTACCATGTTCATGTATGGGCATGCATTAATTTTGGCCATCGCTCCTTTTTTTGTTCTATGCCTGTTCCTTCCTTCATTATTAGCATTGTTTCGTTTCAGTCAACTTTCTTGGAGGTCACGATCCAAATAGGCGCCTGTGGCCTGGGGGTACATTGAATATTAGTGGGTCGCTTAAGTTACTTGGATTAAAGCTCTGGGAGTGGACAAGGTGTTTTGGGGAGGATAAGTACACTTTGTGTTCATTTTGGCGTTTCTCCCCTGGGCTTTAGTACTACTGTCAGTTGAAGTCGGGCCTGTCCCCCAAGGCTGTGAGCGCCTCCAAATAATATCGTGCTGTGCTTCACGGACTTCTTACCCTTTCTTATGTACTCTCAGATCTCGTTGCTTTCTAGGTGCCCTTCTATCTGATAGATTTTATTACAGTTCGCCTAACCTATTGCCCTAATTACACGTGGTGTTTCTTAAGGTGATTGTCAGAGTCCGCGATCCGTCGCAGGTTTCGCGCTGATTTTCGCGATTTGCGCGATTCACGCGACGGGTCACGGAAATCACAAGTGCCCGATCAATACTGCAAGGTGTTCTCCAATCCTGCCGCCACTTCTGCTTGATAGTGATGGCTGAATGACGACTGCTCATGATTCCACTTGTTTCATATTCAGTGTTTCAAATGTTCACACACTTGCAATTTTTGCGATCCGTCGCAGATTTCGCTGATTTTCACGCGATTTTCGCGATTTGCGCGAAACCTGCGACGGATCGCAAAAATTGCAAGTGCCCCATTTGAACATTTGAAACACTGAATATGAAACAAGTGGAATCATGAGCAGTCGTCATTCAGCCATCACTATCAAGCAGAAGTGGCGGCAGGATTGGAGAACACCTTGCAGTATTGATCGGGCACTTGTGATTTCCGTGACCCGTCGCGTGAATCGCGCAAATCGCGAAAATCAGCGAAATGCGACGGATCGCGGACTCTGCACTAGCTGAGCTCGTCCTAAGCACGCTCGCCATTTCGCTTGTTTGTGGGGGATGGTGAATGGATGCGACTGACGATGCTTCGTTATTCCACGTTCATATTCAGTTTTTCAATCGTTTAAATGAGACTCACTTGCGATTTTTGCGATTCGCGTGACTCTGACACCAGCATTAGGACAGAAATCGACTCTCTTTATTTGCAGTGGGAGACTTTCGCTGGAGAACCCACGTCCATTCCTGTTTGATGGTGTATCTGGGGTTTCAGCAGTGCAAAAAGTCTCGAGCTGCGAGAAGCGCAAAAGCCCCTTTCTCTTTCAGCTAACCTCACCTACTTATACTTAGTCAGCGAGACAGGTTTCCTTATTTAATCATTGTTTTGAGAATATTTCTTTAATTCCCATTTCGCCAGCCGTACTTGTTTATTTCATTCATTACTCCCATATGCTACCGCTTCATCCCTTTCCCTCCCCCACCCTCCAACTCCTTTCATTCTCTGCTCTCTGCGAAAACGAATATTGTGACTTCCATCTATTATAGTCTGTAGATCTAAGCGTTACGTTCACCCGAATACACAAACGCTCGTCCTGGTTCAGCAGAGAATCCACGTTGCTGGAGAATTTCATCTATTAGTCAGAGAATCTATTTTACACTAGGTATTGATGTTCATCCATCGTTCTTTAACTTTTTCCTTATTTCATCTATTTTTTTTTTTTTATTTTCCGATGACATTTTTAGGGATGGTCGTCGAGAGGTGAAGCCACCGAAACCACTCTATTTATCGGATGGACATCATGCACAGTTCGGAACACACACTGGTGAAGTCCTCGCGTAAGTAGCTCATTGTGTTTCTTTTTTATCCACTTTACATCATAACTTGTGAATTCTTATTGTTGAGTGATTACGTTGGGTAACATCACATTTTACGAATGAAGGGGGAAGTAAAGTACACAGGGGGGGGGGCAAAAAAAAGTCACTTTTGTCAATTGGCGAATATCATCAAAGTTTTGTCGCCAAGAGATGTCCTGCTGTTATGGAGTTTAGAACGCAAATATTCGATGTCTTCTCATAGATGCGAATCAGGCCACTTAGATCGCGGCCTCTTACCGTTTCAGATATGATCGTCATCTGCACACCGTCGAGTAAGGGAGGCCTACAATAATCGCTCCATTCTGAAGCTGCTACATAAATTCTTCAATCGGATAACTGGTGAATGACTTCTTAGAGACACTAGCTCTGACTATGCAAAATGGCTTTTGACCAGCGTTTCAGAGACGTCGTAATCATCTATGGTTTCTCGACGACCCCGTTGAGCTCGTACCGCGTGCACATGTTTCCGTGGGAAAATCTCCTGATGTTGTTGGTGTAGAAAGCCCCTATGTAATTTTTTTTTGATAGAATAGACTGTGCTCTTCAATACAAATTGAGCCCATCCGGTTTAGTTCTGGCAAAGTGTAATTAGTTCTGCTTTGAATGTGAATGGAAGTGACTCTTTTTTGGCCCCATCTTAGGCGCTTCTTGAACAAATTCCTTAATAATCTCGCTCCTTCATGAAAAGAATTCACCAAGAATCGGCAATTATTTCGCATGATTTTTTACTTGGTTTCTAGTGCTACAATATAATATTTTAGTATTGGGAACTAAATTTTTGCCGTTTTCGTTAGATATCTGGTTCTGTGCTTTTTATGTCACCAATATTTTTCTAGACAACACGATGCAGTTCAAGTGAACAAAGGACCATCTGCGAATTTTGGTTCTACCAGCGCCTACACCGGGTTTGGATTATGAGTTGGAAGCGAACACGTGAGGAAGAGCTTCAGACACAGAAGGAAGATCGGGAACTTGCTCGTCTTGAACGTTTTGATAGATTCGCAGCCAGCAAATAGGTTGATTCAAATGTAGTAAAGAACCGTAAAATCAGCGTAGATTTTTGAATAAATGGTTATCGGGAAAAGTTGTGACTGCTCGGTCTTGCGAAGGTTTTGACACCCTTTATTTTACCATTATTTGCACTTGATTTTGATTCGTTGTGTTTATCATCTCCTTTTATTCCTTATTTGTATTATTCGTACAGCTCCTCAACATGCGTGCCTCCGCAGTTTCTATGAGCAAGCACTTCGGAGCGCTCGGAAAGGTGAAGATCTTTTTCATTCATCTTTCATTTTTTATAATTTTTCTTAGTCCCAAGTTTGTGGTTGCCCTAGTGTTTAGTTTTCAATTGGAATTTTTTTCCTAACGAGAAGGCCTGAGCAGTCGCTCTCATGGAGATTGAAGTAAACTTATTCTTATTCTTTATTTATTTATTTATTTATATTTTTCCCAATTTTCGGTGTGCTTTACAGATGTATGGTGAATACCGATTCGCTCTGGCGCCGAACGAGCAAAAGGCGTTCAAGGGATTCCTGGACCAAGCTGTTGTAAAGGTATTTCCCTCAGTATTGTTATCTACTCCTACTGAGCTAATCTCTGAATGTTATGTGTATCCTCGTTATAATCGTTTTGATTAAGGTTTTCAAGAATTATGTTTGGTATGAGTGGCCGTACTACCTACCACAATGTATTGGCGCCTATCTGCTTTACGATTGGGCCAAGAAGAAGAACTATCAGGTTGGCCGGAAGAACCCAGCCGACTACGCCAATGATCAGTAAATCGCACCATGAATATGATTAGCTGTGGTGAATTAGACGAATAAATATAGAATTAGTTTTGGTACACATTGCAAATTTATACACAACAAAACTATTCGCACTTCAAGTTTTACGGAGGTGTAGATCATGCCAGTTCACATTTTGTGAAGAGCGGTCATATTGGGAATGGTTCCGATCTTCTCGTTGCCCTCGGCTGTTCTTCGGCGCTTCCACAGACAAATGGCCCTTGTTGCCAAGCTGAGTACGGACGGTCTCTAGGTCACATTTTGGGGTAGTAACCACTTTCAGGTTTAGGTAATGCACATTCACCTCCTGACGTGATCGTTCGGTGGTATCCTTTATTTCCCAATCGAATATATTGTTACACCGACACTCTTATATAGGCTTCTTGCGAACAGAAACATTACAAACGAATGTCGGGAAATGTTAATCGAACATATGTGAGACATACAAATGGAATGCGATCTACAATGCAAAATGGATGAAAGTCGTGGTATACCACGACACCTCCTACGAAACTGTGGCACATCTAAGGAGACGCCGAAATCCTATCGTCGATCATAATCTGCATTTCATATGGGTTTTGTAAAAAAGATGTAGCCATTGTTGGCTTTGCGGACGGAATTATTGTATGTACCTGCTAGCAATAAGCTTCGCTGGCTAAATGGAGCACCGAATGGTCTTTCCGCTAATGTGAGAAAATCCCTTATTTCGAAACGGTCGAAATTTCTCACAGTTACATGCACTATACTTTTTACGTACTAATATGTATTCTGGAAAAAAAAATACAAGGCCATTCTTGGCTTTGTGGACAGAACTATTTGCACATGCTATGCTTGGGTACCCCCAGGAGGCCCGTCGCGCGGCAAGAAGGCAGAGTCGGCGGACGAGTTGCAGCGCGTGATGTGCGATGTAGGACGTGCAATGGGACACTCTATTTAACTTGACGCGAAATCCCTATAGTACGCGCGCGACTCGTCCGCTGACTTTGCCTTCTTGCCGCGCGACGGGCCTCCTGGGGGTACCCGCTATGTTTTATTGTACATGAAGCACCGAGTGATCTGTTCTCGCCAATATGAGTGAATACCTCTTTTGAATATCGAAATCTCTCACAGTTACATGCATCATTCTTTTTATTAGGCAAGACATTATGCACAAGACCATTGTTGCTTAATAAACAAATGATCGATTTGTTGATGAGTCACTGAAATAGCGCTCTAGTAGGGGTCTTACGGACGAGCGATAGTACAGAGAGGAAACAAGATGATGGTAAATGTAAACGATGCCAATGAAAAGTCACTCAAGAGTAGGTTATAGCTCAATCCAAAATAAGGGAGCATTAAACATTGGGAACGTTCTAGAGCGATCTGTGTTTGTCGTTTTTTTTCCAGCGCCTCGCTCCCTCGTGCGGCCCCGCCCACCTGGCTGACTCATCGCTGGCGCGGTGACGTGAAGAGGAGGAGCGCGAATGTTCCGGAAGATTCCCGAAGAATCTTTCCAAATGGTATATAAGCAGCCCTGAGTACGGCTATTCCAACACTTTGAGGTTTATCTTCAAGGCAATCTACTATGGCGATCTGCATTCATCCGTGGACCAGGGAAGCGGCGATTCTGCCCCACCTCCTCGACGACGTCTTCAGCGAGATCGATGACGCTTTCAACGACCTCGTTCCGCATGAGCGACCATTTCGTTGTCACAGAAGAAAAAGAGAGAAGAAAGCGCTGACGGGACAATTGGGCAAGGTATGTGAAAGTTTCAACAGCAATTCCGTGGTGAGCTCTTCTTACATCTCGCAATGCAAGTAAAACCCCGATTTAGGTTACCGATGACGGGTCAAAGCTGGCGATTTCACTGGATGTGTCGAAATTCAAGCCAGATGAACTGAAGGTGAACATCGATGGCCGAACTCTAACTATTGAAGGCAAGCAAGAAATCACTGAAGGTTCAAATTACACCAGCAGGTAAGTCTACAGTTTCGAACTCCAGAGGTTCGCCCTCTCTCCATGAAATCGCTGAATCCCTCTTTTGCAGGTCATTCCTTCGTCGATGGACTCTTCCAGAAGATGTTGACGTCGAGCAGATCCGATCCACCCTATCTGAAAACGGTCAGCTGGCCATTGAGGTGCCCAAGCCGAAACCTGCCATCACTGCCAGAAATATCCCGATCCTAAAGGCTGTGAATTGACAGTGATTATAAACGAGATGTATTCTTTTCGTTACTATTCCAGGTGTCTACTATTGTTATGTAAGATAATCGTGCAGACGATCTCTTCCAATACTGTAAATGTAATGCTTTTTACCAAATTTGCTTTACATACACAATAAATCTTCAAAAGTTTGCCTTGTGCAACACACATATATGACATAACATACGAGAAAACAGTGTTCATGAATCACTAAACTGCGCCAGCACTCAGCTTCCATTGCAGTTTGAAGGAACATGTGAATGCAGTTTCACTCGAAAAACTGTTGTATCGCACAGCCTTATATGGTTTCTCCTTAGCAATCATGATTAAAGGAATCCTTCGCGGAAAATTCTTGCACTCTTTCTTGACATGAATGTGTCAGTTGTGATCACTGGAAACAGCACACAAAGTTTCACGCATGAAGATTCGGTTTCCGAAGAGAAACAAACGTACAAAAACTACACTCTTATGGACAATCGAAGGTAATTCGGGCGGAGCCAAAGGCGAGGCATGGAAAGAAGTTGGCCTTTGGCCGGCTACGGGCGACGCAATGAAAGAATCGGGTTAAAGCGCGCGATTTCGGAGAGTAGAGACAAATCGATCGATAGAATAGGATGGAGTAGAAGTGTAAGATGTGAATGCAATAAAGCAGAAGGCCAGAAAGAGTTTCTAGTGAAGGCACTCCAAGAACCAAGTGGAAGCATCCCCGTCGCCAGCATTTGTGAAAGACGTCCGTGGGCACTTTGAACGCGTAGCAGCCCTTTCGATTTTTCGAATTTTTTACCAAAACAAAAGCAATATTTCTGTTCTTTTCATTCTTATCGTGGATAATGAGTCTCAAGCCAGTGATTTATGGCTGAAATAGAATCATGATTTTTCCGTGAAGGATTCCTTTAAGAAGGGTAGGAGAAACCCATCCGGGTAGATGCAACATCGTTCGGGAATGTTCCAGAAGTGCCATATATGGGATTCGATGCTATTGAAATGACCACTTTAGCACGTTTTTTTTTGAGGTGACGTTTGGAGATATAGGAAGAGCTTTATAAAATTTAGTGAAATGTCTGAGATGTTGAAAATCTTAGTTTCCCATATCTGCATTCATACCCTCTTTCCGCGAATGGGAAGTTTCTCCCCATTGATTGACTGGTAGCAGCTCACCGTGAAGTGTACTGTTTCAAGGTACAGGATGACGACAATGATGGGTGACATGAATCAAGTGAAAGTAATATTTATGGGGTATTTTCTACACTAAACATTAGCCATCTCCAGCATTGTACTCGCCTTATACGCAATCAAATTCAGCTACGGTTCCGAATAACAGTCGAAAAGGAGGCATGTTCAGGAAGGGAGACTGCTTATCGCTTTGAGCTTCAGTCCTGTTCGGTTTATTCCACTTCGTCACATTCTGTCAATTTTTAACGAGGTTCTTCGTAGCACTAGTCATAAATTACCGGGAAACTGGGCGTGGCATACGTGGCATATTGAAATTGCTATGATGAATTTTATACAACTATCACATGCATTGAGTGGATCTAATCGTAGACCCGAGATTGCTACGGTATTATGTATGTACTGTAAATATAACTGTATATGCTGTGTTATGTATTATTTATGCGTCATTTTTTATAAGTTTTAAAGGTGTTAGGTTTTTGGTTGAGTTTTTTTTACAAAAGTAATTATGCAATGTGAGCTGAAGCGACCAGGCTTATGCGGGTGTGCCGAAGCATGATCTTTTTCTATGTTCATACGGAATAATCAGTGAGTAATAAACGCTCACTTTTCACAAAACCGTCTGAAATAATTTTTATACCTACGTACTTTGTACTACGGTATAAAACACTTTTCGACTCCGGCGAAGAATATTGGTGGTGAAGAAGGTTTATTGTCCTGTCGTACGTATAAGGCGGCATCATTGAATATACATAACTGAGTAAGTGAATATGTGAGGTAAGACACGATTATACTCGCATTACATGGCACTGCACTGTCATAAGAGGTGAGATATGTGATGGTGATACACAGATTCGTGAAGTAGTAAGAGGTAAAGATGAGATTCTATTTACAGTATTGAGTATCGTTCAAGAACCCTGTAATGCATACAATGGATATGGCAAATTCAATAGCTGAATATTGGGCACGTCAGTCACGTCATGTTGGGCAAGTATGGTATTAACAAATCGGCGAAAACTGAGGAATACACAAAATAAGAAGAGTGTGTCACAAAACTTATTCCCATACATCGCGTTGATTAGGATATATTCAGATTGACAGCCATCGGACGAATATAGGCCTGAAAAGCTTTGAGGGATCTCCATCTGCCCATCTGCATTACATGAGTACTGTCAAACCCCTGCTCTAAAGCTGCAGATGCGGCCCACCCCGGAAACTATGCGTAGTATAGTTTTTATTACCCATGCCCGCTTGAGGAATAGTTGCTGTAAACGGGAGTTAATGGTGGATATACTGAGGGGTAGGTTAGTTGATTTTGATGGGAATAGATGATTGTTACTGAATTGTGCAGCATATTTTTATCTGCTTTTGTAAAACTGCATGCTCTTTCGAGTCTGGTGCTATCAAAAATGACGCGGTAGCTCCTCTATGTGTCTGGTCTGTTTTTGACTTGATGACGCTTATGGAATATGCACCCTCAGCGGAAGAGAGTTTAGCAATCTTCAATGCTACGGCTTCACCGACTCTAAGGAAGCCTCTGAAAAGCAGTATAGTCAATGCAACTATGGAGAAGGCTTTGGGATCGAGATGAGTCACCACTGAAATTTTGCTTATACGACAGCGGTAGTGATTTTGACCCTATGCTTCACGGGTGCTCTGCTTCTAGCCGCTATCCAACAAGGATGTTTCTATATCCTTATCTGCTTCTTTCTGTTTTCCTAGGAAGAATGTGAAGAGCCGCGGATTGATGGGCAGTGAAATATGCTGGTTTTTATCGACACAGTGAGCTAAGAACAGATTCCTTGCTTTCGATATCGGAAGATCTTTGACCCGTTCTTCTCCCCACCCTTGGACGAATTTCTTACATTTGATCGAATGTGCCTTGAACGTGGCATTGGATCGATGATTTCTGAGAGAGAATGTCTAATAGCGTCTGCCACCCGTAAATGCCACTTTCGCTGTCTTCACACCAGGACCGGATATCTTTTCTTTTCGCTGCTTCTTTCCATAACGGCCTGAAATTGAAGTGGGTTGAGGCGGGCGGGAGTCAACTCTTGGACTTGACAAGAACCTGGACTGGTATATCTCTCGAAGGCATCGTAAACATCGATGCCTTTTCGATAACATGTTTGTTATCGCCATGTAAGACATGATGAAATACAGTCGTCTCGCTGGATATTGTATGACTAACAATATCCGAGATGACGAAATCCTTTCCCTAAGTCGAAAAGTAGCACATAACTGTTTACAATTAGGCTGAAAATTATCCAAAGTGAGTCACTAATTGAGGGATAGTGGCTCACTCTATTTATTTTTCAGCTTTAATTTTTTTTCTTTTTAGCTGGAGTGCTTGCTCATCTAAAGGTATACCTCTGCTATCTCTAAAATATTGTCTATGCGTGACCATGGATTGAGGGAACGTACTCTATCCTATCTGCTGGTTGATCCTCTATGTCTTTTAGCGTTGGAAAGATTCTAAATGGGAGTAATGAAGATGGAAGGCCAAAAAAGGTTCTAGAGTTGGAGTAATAGCTGGCGCTGCACAGTGTTGGGCGTTGCACAGTGTTGCGCGCACAGCACAGTTCTGCGGCGATATGGGATGGTGCGGCGTAAATTCTCGAATTTGGCCCAATACACTACGAATATTTGACTTTAAGCTGAATTCTATCCGCTTGCTCCCATGCCTCATCCACCGATGGCTTTTGACCTTCCCTCCTTCGTCAACCACTGTCCCTTTTAGCTCGGTCTCTGAGCCGACTTATATGTTTGGCGGCAATCCCCGCCTGTTTTGGGGCATGCTCCGCACACCAAAATTCACTTCCTTCCCTTCGAACACTTGGTCTCCCATCTGGAATTTTCTCGAACCGACTTCCCTTACTCCACTTCACTCCACTTTTTTCCCGGTCTTCGAAACTTGAAACTGAGCTACAAGTTTGACGGTGTGCGTAGTCTCTGCTCCCTCTCGCGCAGGACGTACTATCTCGCGTTCTCCCTCTCCTCGCAGCGCTGTGTCTCTCCGTCGTACTACGGCCGGCCTCCTAAGGGAAATTTAGTGTTTTCTATGGTGCTTTTTGCTTTTTCTCCTCACTAATCTTCCTCATTGCACTCCTGGCCTGATTTTGGGGCGCACCAATTCAATCCTGACACTCACGTGATTCTTGATCTTCGAAAAGTATTCCGATGTGATAACACTGTTCCCCTTCGACGAGACGTGTCGTAATTGCAGACTCGAGAGCGCATGCCGTCGGAAAGACCATGTTGCATACGATTTCTGATGCTCTCTAACTAATCTAATAAAACGTGTCACTATATCTCAACAACGACATGTCTCGCCGAAGGTGACGCAGCACGTATGCTTGTGTCCAGAAAGCTGCGCTGTTCTGCCTGTTCGTAGCTGTGAGATGGAGATATTGTAGGACAGTCCTAGCGACCGTGAAGCTACCGCTAAAACATCCATTTAAAGACGCTTACTGTGGTGTGTGCTTCTTGACCCAGTTCTTGATCTTGCCTGTTCTTGCTCGCCCTTTCAGTGACACAAGTCACTGGCCACGCTTCTGAATTTACAAGAATATTAGATCTTTTATTTTGAATCCCTTGAAGCCTAAAGACTGACGGTCTTGAGGATCTTGTCTCAACGTACAGTCTTGATCGTCTTTCCAAGCAGCAGTTTGTAGGGCCTCGAATCAGGCTCACATGTCTGATACGGCACGGCACACGTATACGACCCTATCTTAGGCTCGTCTCTTTTTATGCTGACGTACCCTCTGTTCAGAAGGCCAGATGCCGTCCAGGATAGACCACAAGTGACGACGGCCTCCAAGTTTCATGGTAACTAGTGATTCATAGTGATAGCTGATAGTTGGTAAATGATAGTTGTAATTAGTGACAACTGATAGAATACAACTGCAACAGGCTAATCATTTCATTGGCAGAAAACATTTACATTTTGTGGAGGCCGTCGTCACTTGTGGTGTGTGGTCTGCACCCGACGCGCTTCTAGTTTCTGATTCAGAAACTAAATACATTTTTATGAACGGGACAGATTTAATCTCACAAATCTTTTTGAGGCCAAAGGTAGGACAAATGGTGCTAACCTCTCTTTGTGACACTTAACCCCATCAAAAGGGATGAAATCTCATATACGTAAAATGATGTGCATGTCCGATCGACCTCCCAGTTGTTGGGAGTAAAATACGTGTCTAGACTATCACGTATAGAGAGAACGCGTGATCCGTAGTGAAACGAAAGATCAAACTGCCTATTCAACATGGGAAGAAGTAGTACTCTTTTCCTGCATTGTATGGTTATTTTCGTCTCACTTACTTTATTTCCTGAATAGTAGTTTTCCACAACTCTCCTGAAACATTATGTTCGTAAGGTGGTCGGGTCTCATGTAATGAGATTTCAAAAGAATCATTCACGAGGAATTCTTGCATTCCCGAAATGAACACATTAGTGGCAATCACAAGACAGTGTACAATGCTCCACGCAAGAAGACTTCAGTTTCAGAAGAGAAACAAACTTACGAAAACCACTCTTTAGGACGGTCGAGGGTAGGTTGGGCGGAAACAAGGGAACGCATGGAAAGAAGTGCGCTTGGGACGGCCACGTATCAGTAACGCATTGAAAGAATCAGAGTAAAAGATTCGACTTGGAGAATAGAGACAAAAGGATAGAATAGGAAGCAGTAGAAAAGAGAAATGTTATTTGCCATGGGTGGAGAAGGCCAAAAAGTTCCTAGTGAAGGCACTTGAGAACCAAGTGAAATCGTTCCCGTCGCCAACATTTGTGACAGATGTACTGCGAATTTGAAGGCTTATCAACCCTCGGGGTTTCGAATGGTTTACGAACAAACATAATTTTTTGTCCATCTCGTTCTTGTTTGTGAATGATAGGGTCTCTAGCCAGTGACTCAATAGACTGGGTGCAATCGATAGGTTTCCGTGGACGATTCCTTTGAGCTAACCAAAATTTTACAGATAAAAGCTCTAAGCAGGCAAAAGTGTTTCGAGCCACAGCTCACTATTACTTACTACTCTTAGATTGAAGACAGAAGTTAGAAAGTATATTGTTTTTATTGGTGTCTGATGCTGTGTGGAAAAATCGAAAAAAAAACTTAAAAATTGCTTCATTACTCAAAAATATTAGGGTCTGCTTGTTCCTTTTTTTTGCACCATTTAGAATGCTCAGATATAGATTTCAGATTAAGTCATTTCAGGAGTATTCTTGAACGCCGCTTCGCGAAAACGATAGGGTCATTCATCAGAATTAGGGGCACAATCCACCGCAGCACACCGGTTAGTACTTATGGTCAGTGAATGTCCCGATAATGAAAAGCAAAAGCACTCGTTGGAAACCCTTCAATGTCCCACTGTACGAGTAGACGGCTAAGAGGCATGGGTTTCGGCAGGAGAGAGCAGATAGCAATGAGGTGAGAGAACATAGAAATGAGCGAGACGCAAACCCTAAACCGTGCACTACATTCATTTTGGAGCTCGACCTAATGAGCATTTTCAAGTTCATGATTTGAGCCTACCCACTCTTGTCCTTGCACGCAGATTCCAGCAGCAAATTCTGCACAGCATCAGCGCTTGCACTCTGTGCTGACTACCACGAGAGGATCCTACTCAGTTTACAGGCGAGCTTGATTCACAAGCAGATATGAGCAAATTTTTTCATAAGTGCACAAAATTCTTTTTCATGGAATCCTCAACCCTTCTTGTTTGCAGTGCTTGCCAGAAAAGCTTCAAAAATCACAATACTGGCGGCCTTCCCAGGTGAATCATAAAATATGATTGTTATGAAAGTAGGATAATTACATGAAATCTACCCCCTATTTTTGCAGACTCTTCATAGCCAGCTTGTTTACTGATTGTTGGGTGTTAGCGTTCACTATCCAGTGATTTTCCAGTACGGTGGGCTTGCAGACAGGGCTAATTTAATGACGATATTCTTGCATAGTAACAAAGTTGCCACAGAAAACAACCAAACAACGTCGTTTTCTTTTACCGTATCAGTTTTTGCTGAAGTCTAGTCTTGTTCATTTTGTTCTGATCAAATTTAAGTGTCGTTCTTCGTCAGCGAAAAATTATTGGTATGAATAAGCCGGCGCTAAGCAGTCTTTTTGCAAATGCACCATGCACTAGACTTTACTTGAAATATCGGGAAAGTTTGATTACGTCAGCCATCGCGTTGTTTTGAGAGTCGGTCGGTGTTCTGCTTGTGCATTCACCCCTTTGAGATTTCCTCTAATTTTGTGCCATTTTTACTATATTTGTTAGATCTGCTCCAGGTTGGGCTGCTTATTACGCTTCATCAAGTGTTAAGATCTGTGATTGATAATGACGAGCGTGAGCCCACAGAAAGAATGGTACGATAAGCTAACCAGGAAAGGTCATTAGGCCAACCCGGCCAAATGAAATGAGGTGCACATTTCTGTACGCAGCATGAGACGCTGAACTCAAATCTGCTTTCATTATCTGCTGAACTCTTCTCTGAAAGGAGTTACGGAGGGTTTTTGTTGCCGCCCTTGATTTTCAGTGTCTTGCCTGCAATCACATGTTAGCTGCATTATAAAAGTACCAGTTGGCGCCGCACGCATTGCGCGCACAACACAGATCTGCGGCGAATTTTGATGGTGCGACGAAAATTTTCAAATTTGGCTTGATACACCACGAATATCTGAATTCTCAGCTAAATTCTATCCGCTCCATCATCGACGGCTTTCAACCTCTTTTTCTTCGTCAACCATTATCCTCTTTTTCCCGGTCTCCGGACTGCTTCCGGACAATAAATCTCGTGGCAAACTCCGCCTACTCCGGTGCGTGCGCCGCCCACCCATTTGGACCCGGTCTCTGGGACCTCTTGGAACGCAAAAGTAAACCTGAGCAAAACTGCCGCCCCTAGCATCGTGCTCCGCCCACTGAATAGCAGTTGACCTCTTTTCCCTCGCCAACCTCTAACCCCGTTTTCCCTATCTCTAGGACTTCTTGGAGCCGAGTTATGAATTTTCGTCGCAAACTCCGCCCACTTTGGTCAAGCCCCGCTCACCGGTGATAGCTGGGCTCCACTCCTCCACCCACCTCCATCCACCTTTTTCCCTGCCTCCGGGACTTCTTGGAGCCGAATTACAATTTCGGCGCAAACTCCGCCCACATTAGCGCACGCTCCACCCAACCGTAGCAGTTAACTCTTCCTTTTTTGCTGACCTCATATCCACCTTTTTCCCGGTCTCCCGGGCTTCTTGGAATCGAGTTATGAATTTTCGTGATAACTCCGCCCACTTTGAACATGCTCCGCCCACTAATGGTATTTAAGCTCCACTCCTCCACCCACCTCTACCCACCTTTTTCCGTGCCTCCGGGACTTCTTGGAGCCGAGTTATGAATTTTCGTCGCAAACTCCGCCCACTTTGGTCAAGCCCCGCCCACCGATGACAGCTGGCTCCACTCCTCTACACCCACTTCCTCCATCCACCTTTTTCCGGCTCTTTAAGACTTCCCCGGCCCGAATTATGACTATGGACTTGTAGAAAATGCTGTACACTTCAGAGCGCGCCCCGCCCATTCTGGGCGGGCCTCCGCCCACGTCATGTATGCAGGAAACACCTTAGACATTGCTCCCTTACACCAAATTGTTTTCTGCTCTGTAGGCTTTCTCCCAACCGAGTTATGAAATTTTTCATAAAGCACTGCTTTTTTAGAGAACGCCCCGCCCACCGGGGGTGGGTCTCCCTAATTCGATGTGACTTACCAATGCACACCTTTACCCACTTTTTGGCCCAGTTTCGAGGTCGTTTTGTCACTGAAATCGAAATCTTGGTCTTCGGTACAGTTCATTTCGACGCACGCCACGCCCTCTGTGGGCGGGGCTCCGCTTAGCTGATGTGTTTTGTATTCGTGAGACCTTGCCCACCCATCCCACACTTGACCCGGTCCCTCCAGGCGGATCCCGAGGAGCTAGGGAATTTCGTGACAGACATACAGACGACAGACAGACGACAGACGAAGCGCTTTATAGTTAGTAGGATCTAATAGCGAGACGAATCAACTCGTGAAGTGTCTTCGGCTGCGCAGTTTCGTTTAGGGTTCCTGCCTCCTCAAACGTAAATCAAGTCGTGGGTTCGATTCCTCTCGGGGTTTGGTGTTTTGCTTTTTTTTTCATCATATTTGAAAAGCCTTTCAATCCGTTATTTTACAAACGGTCGCCCTACGCTACATCTACGAGGAGTTTGCAAGCAGATTCTATAAGTTTAAGCACTACTTGTCTGTGGTGCACGTGGTGCCAGTGGTGCAGGTGCTATGCTTTACCGTGGCAACTAGGTGCGATTTCAGGGGATCAAACTACCTTTGAAAAAAAACTTTTTATCCAAATCCGAGGTCATGAGCTAATTGAAAGCGGAACAGTGACAAGATTACCACTCCTCAAACTCCCCTTTTAGGTTCGACTTCGACGAATCATTGATGACGGGGGAAAGGAGAAAGGTGTTGTGTTAGGGAAATAATGCGTGCAGATCTATGAATAATCATTATACGAACCCATACGATCTTTGGATGATGCAGACGGGCAAGCCAGACACAATTTTTGTCTATTATGAAAAGTGTTTAAAAGGTTTATTCTACCCAAGTGCCTTTTGTAATGGATTGGTGGATCGGTGAGTAAGTGACTGCCCAAATTTTCGAGGTTAGGTCAAAATTTCAGAATTCGCTAGAAGTTTGCTCAAAGGGAGAGTCTGGCTCCCTGATTACGAATATCATACTTGTTCGAAGCAAAAATGCCTGGCGCCTGCGCTACAAGCGCCCAAAGTAGTGAGGAGCGATGCCGCCCAAGTTCGTTATTAATTGCCCTTAAATTCTTTGTACTGTTAACTATACGCAAGCATGTTGGACTAGCGATGTTAGGAGTCTTCCTAGCTATCTTACTGCAAACGGCAAAAGAACAAACTCGCCAGGGAGTCGATCCCCTGACCTCTTTTTCGTGAGCCTCGACCACAGCCCCTGCGCTTTTCTGCTTCATAATTCCTTTCAGAGAAGAGTTCAGCAGATAAGGAACACATATTTGAGCTCAGCGTCCCAAGGCGCGTATACACATATACATCTCATTTCAATTGGCCGGGTTGACCAAATGACCTTTCCTGGTAAGATGCGGTCGCTCGGATTGGGGTGCACTCTAGCATGAAAATCGAACGATAACGATAACTGTATCATATCTAGCACGCTGCTACTGCATCCCCTTCCACGTCTGATAAGGAGGTGTAACGCCGAACCGGAAGTGGGTTTCGGCGCCTTATCACGCCGTTGATAAGGCGCCACTGCCCCTGAAGCGTCACCTGTCGTCCCATTGGGTAGGACCCCTACCCAATCCACTATGTCACTTTCCCTATCGTCTCCATAGGAATTTCCATGACCACTTTATTTAACAAGGCGCCCCTGAAGCGTCGTCTATCGTCTCACAGGGTAGAACTCCTACATTCATTCCACACGTAACTTTCCTATGGTCCTCATAGGATTTATTGCCACCACTTTCTTTAATAACCAGTTAATAACCAGTGAACTTGGCTGCGTAGGAAGCCACAGCGAGGTTCCACTCGGCTTCGTCGCTGTTGTAACCAGAATCAGTCAGCATGCAATCCATGGTGCTATCAGGTGCTAGTTTGAATTATTGTGAGATTTGAATACGTTTTTGGCTTGTGCCATGGTATGGAGACCGCTACGCTCAATGTGGGCCAGTATTTTCATTGCCTCATTGTCAGAAAAATTTCATGCAGTCATTCGCTCAGTAATTGCTTACAGTTGACCCATTTATGCCGGTAACATAATAATCTTACTTGCTTCTTGTTTGCAACATTCCAAGGCCGCCCACCAACAAATTCCTCCAGCTTACGATTAGTAATGTATTTATCTGAGCATTTGACTCGTTTACAATGAGGTAAACCGGTTTGCTCGCCAGTTCCTGTTAAAAATAAAGACTTTCGTCAGTTACACATTTTTCGCCAGATTTATTGCTTTTCTAAACAACATCACAGCACTATCAACAGTATTCGAATTTTCGGCGACATATTATTTGGTACTCCACACTGAGAGCTTTGAGGGAGTGATCACAAGATTATGAGGTCATTCAGCATACTCAACCTCTTATAATTAGTAGAACTGCATAAGGATAACCGATATCCTTGTAGCTCCCATAAGTGGTTGTCACATAAAAAAGGAGAATGAAAATACTCTGAACAAGTGACCGGACGGAATATTTGTCGACTCTTCAATTAGGGAGTCACAGCAAGTGGAGGTCAGAAGAGTCGAGGCGGACTTCTACAGGGAAGCGAACACAATGCGGTTCGCGGTGAACGGGATTTGCCACAACGGACTTGCAGAACCCAACGCCGGCTCGCGTCTCAGCACCAGGTCAACCTTATCGTTGTTACTCTTTGGAATTTTTTACGACCATCCCTTCATCGGGTGATTTGATACGACCCCCCTTGTATGTGACACTTGTGTAGAGACAGTGTTTACCATCAATATTTATTTCTACGTAAGTCATCAAAGATGAAACTTTAGCAAAATCCACGACAGATATTCATCGCTGCTTCCAAACACGAAAAAATGAGATGCATTCAAAGATATCCGTGTACTCCAAAGGGTTACCAAACTAGGAGATGAAATAAACTGAACCAGTGACCGGAATATTGACAATATTACCTGATAAAAACTTATGAGAAGTCAGAAAAAATTATCGCTCCAATTGAAATACTGAAATCCTTCACGTTCTTCAATTGCAACACAATTTTTACACCCCTCTTTCTAAGGCTATAACTTTCCTTCATATTCGAGCTTCTGCGCCGAAGTGATTTGATTTGGAAAATTCAAATTATTCTCTCTCCAACCATGGGTAAAAATTCTTCGAAAGTTAATTTAATAAAAATTTAGTACGTTGTTACTTTTTCTGTGCAAATGCGACTTTTTACCCTTTAAACGATCATAACTTTGTTCAAAGTCATTCATTTGGGAAGCTGAACACGGTATGACAAACTACAGGATTCAAGCTTTCTAACGAGCACCCAAAACGTTCCTGAAAAGTCAGCAGTTCAAAAATTAGTCCCGTTGTTACTTTTTGTGGGTATCGTTTAATAGGGGCGGAAGTGGTGCAGTGACAAGTGGCGCGCTCACCACGCGAGCGGTCCGGGATCAAATCCTGGGTCGTGAGTCGCCCGGGCCAACCAAGCCTTCCATCCCTCCGGGGTCGGTTAATTGGTACCAGACTTGTCTGGGAGGATAAAAACACTGACTTGAATCGGCTGGCCCCCGCAAGTCATTGTATAGGCCACATCGCATTCAAACGCCACTGCGAATGTACAAATGGAAGTAGAATGCGTGCCGCATCCCAAAAAGGGATTGATCAACGGCAAATGCTTTATCCTTTATCTTTTTTTATTTACTATTTTTTGAACCGCGAACATTTTTACTTCAAACGCCCATGAACTTTCCTTCGAGGACATTCATTTGGGAAGCTGAACACGGTATGACAAACTACAGGATTCAAGCTTTCTTACGAGCACCAAAACGTTCCTGAAAAGATCAGCAGTTCAAAAATTAGTCCGTTACTTTTTATTTTGAGGGGTATTCTTCAAGCCATTTTCTCGAAAACGCGGGTTTTCTTAGGTTTCACTGCCCGTAACTTCTTGGAAGACCAATTCATGTTTAATTAGGATGTGCTAGAAAGCTTCGAGCATGCGCTTGCACTACATCCCTTGCCTTGGTGCGCGCCACGCCTCGGGCGCCCTTCTAATTCGCTGATTCATTTGAAAGCTCATTTAGAGGGAATCGTGGTTTATAGATGCTCTAGTATCAGTCATCTTACGAAAACGTAACGTGCTGGCTATTATCCGATATTACCAAGAATCCCACTGTCGGCCACCGAGAGGGTACGACCCCCCCCCCTCCAAGCTCAACTGAGTACGACCCCCCGTTGTTACTCGTAACAACGTAGGGTTGACCCTGCTCAGACGCCCTGCGACGGCTGATCCCTTGTCGTCCGTCCCGCCTTAACAGAGGGAGCCTTAGCGTTGATGAGGTCATCACCGACGCAATGCGCCTAATGCTGAAATCAGTAGGCGAAAAAGGTCTTTTTCTCGGGTTCTATGGCGTTTTTCCTGTTCTTTTTTCTTCCGTGCATCACTGACCACCTCTAACCTGATTTTTATGGGCTGTCTTATCACAGTGATTTCCCCCGTTGAGCGGCTGATCACAGTAGAGTGAATTGTCAAATAATTCCAGTCTATGACTGTTATCAATCATTGCTTGCTTAAAAGGCAAAGGTCGGGATTAGTTGACCAAACCAACCCTTTCGGTCATGCCTGTACTTGGTTACGCACCCGTAGAGATGTTCCCACACTCAAAACCCGAAACGGCGCAGTAATAAGGCCCCAGGGCATGTACTATGCGCTATCGCCGCCTGGCCCCGCTACGACCGCCCACCTTGGGATGTGGTGCATGGCTGGCATAACGTGTGAAATCAGCTAGGTTGATTGCCGTATCAACCGATAGAACGACTGATATCTTCAGAAAACTTGTTTGTACGTGCCTCTTCCCCAAGACAGCCTCCTTCATTGCTAGTGGGAAAGAGGGTTTTGTTAACGGCCTTGTCGACGGTTTTTCTCAGTTTTTTCTCCACTGTCGTTCCACTTCGCATCTCTATACTCAGTTTCAATCGCCATAATACCCCCTTATTGAGCCCGACTTTTGCCTTTAATTGCTAATGCTTCGCGTAGCTTAAGGTTAGCCAAAGCCAATTTGTCTATGGCATGGGCCATCGCATTGACGCTGCTTCAACTAATCGTAGGATTGGAATGAGAGTTGACGCAATGAACAATCGCAGATGCGATCGATCGTGGACTCAGCATTTTTTGCCACAGACGCATCCATTTCCGAGTCAACCCTGCTTAGGACCTTTGATGTATCGTACTTTACATTAATGACTTGCCTGAGGGCCTTCCTTCTGGGATACAGTGTTCTATGTTTGCTGATGACGTCAAGGTACTGTATCGATCAACCTTCCCTATTACAATCGGCGCTGGATACCATATCAGAATGGGCCAGCAGATGGGGGCTAGCCATATCATTGGATAAAACGGTATGCTTAAGGCTAGGCTCTACTTCCCCACTATCTACTAATTTCTCGATAAATGGTTTTCGGCTTAAAGAACCAGATGTGATTTGCGACTTGGGCGTGTGCTATTCCCGCTCTCTAGATTTTAGCGAGTACATTGTCAGAATGGTACGCCTGGCGCGTTGTAGAGCTAATTTATTTTACGCGCTTTCTCTACAAGGAATATTAGAACGCTATCAAAACTCTTTGTCACCTACGTGCGCCCTATCTTGGAATACTGCCCATGTTGTGGAGTCCCTTCCACTCGTTCTATGGTGGAACTCATTGAGAGTGTTCAGTCTAGTTTCACTGAGCGGATTTTCGCTCGTGAAGGTATGTTCCATGTTCCATATAAGGACAGGCTGGATCTCCTCAAGGAAGACTCTCTTGAAATGAGACGTAAACTTTTTGATTATGACTTCGTTTACAAGCTCTCTGGTGGATTAGTGGATTTGGATTTTGACGCTTTATTCAAAAAATCTTTAACGATTGGTCGCACAAGGGGTCATGGCTTTAGACTTTTGAGATATCTCTGAATGGCATTATGTTGTACCTATATTGAGTGTTGTTATGTTCTGTTTTATTTAATTTGTTTTTTGTTATCTTCCCATTAACTGCTATCATGATGGGAGTCGGATCTCGGCAAAGTTGGCGGACCTACTAAGCTGGTATCCGGAGTTCTTATTCGTGCACCTCTGAGCTTGCAGTGTTGGCGGCCACTGCCCTTCTGCGCCGATTATCCACTCCCCCTCCCGCAGCAACTTTATTGGTGTAGTTTTTTTCGATATCGGAGATCTGCTTTTTACTTGAGTTTGTCATGTATTTAATTAGAATGCCGATAATAAATCATTAAATCATTAAATCATTAAACTATGATTTCTAGCTACTAATGTTAACATATTCTACGATGGCACCCTTATCCCTCTATTCGGTCGCGTGTGACGAACGCGAATTTGATAGCCACCGCCTCACCCACGTGGATTTTGTTTGTAAATGAACAAAAACATGAATGTCACAAAATAATTTCTGCAATGTCCAATGCGTAAAGATTATCTAAACATATAACAGTAGGATTTCGATCAAACGACGAGTAGTGATAATGAAAAGGCAGCATTTATTCACCTCCCTCGCAGTGGGAGGTAAAAGCATTTTCAACTGCGTTGTTTCGATTTGACCACTCATTTTCCTAAAATAAGCATGTAACCTTTTGGTGAATCCAGTCGCTTATGGTTACTTATTTGTCCCTATTTCATTCATTAATATCGGAAATACTCAACAACTAAATAAGCGACTGGCAAGCGATTATTAGCCGGCAGCCTAGATAGGATGCTATCTTCCCACGAGCGCACTCCCTGGCAGACCATATGGGCTGCCGCCCGCGTGAATGTGTTAAGGACATTGACAGTCTCTCACACAACCCTCTCGAACATTTTTCAATACAAGGCGATTTATTTTTTTAATCCAGCTTCTTGGTTTGCAATTCGAACGCATGGTATCACTCATATTTCCTTAATTGAATCCTTTTTACCGACTCAGCGATGTAGTCTGTTTTGTCTATTTGTAAAATTTAATTGTACACCTGATCTAATCTATGCTAATTTGTGTTCGGTATATGCGATCCAAATTGTTTTCCGTATGCAGCCTTTATAGTGTTCAGGTAATTCTGTTGTCGTCACCATGTCTAGCATCACAAACCTAATTATCTACGTGTGTGAAAGTAAGTTTCTTAAATTTTCACCACAATCACTCCGCCACTTCTCTTACAATTTCTATTGTAGAAGAATTAAAGAAGTGGCAGAGAAAGAGTTCCAATAAGTCGTTTCAGACACCATGAGCATGGTGCAAACTTTGCAGCTGGAATCTGGGTTAACCTCTCACTAAAATTTTCCCCTAATCCCGAATTTTTTCTCGGAGTCGCTTGTTAACAAATTGACGACAAACTGTCGTGCGTGCGTCTCGGCCTCTTGTTTGAATATTTTCTTTAAATAACCATGACCTCAATAATTCCGTTATTAGTAGTGGAAAACCCATTCCCTGGATTCTAATGTAGGCGGACAGTTCTAAAACATGGAAATGCCACGAAAAATCAAGCAAAAAGTGTCTTGCGTGCGGAAATCCGACGCGCGTGCGCGTCACGGCGTCGTCGATGGGAACTGAA
>MU893535.1:0-27288 GCA_036418205.1 Ostertagia ostertagi
ATGTCTCAGCTGCGTGCCCCAAGTCCGCTGCACTGGTCCCTCAGGATCTGGGAGACCAACTTCCATTATCTTTCGTTTGAGGTCATCCTTCTCTGCTTGGTGCAACTTCCACCACCGGATTCTCCTCTCGGTTCTTACCCTTGTCTTCTTGGGGAGGTCTATGGCTATGTCTGCCAGGAGGGGCCTGTGCTGGGGAGCCAGTCTTCGCCAGGGAGTACCTTGATGTCCTTCACAGTTCTGAGGGATGATCTTTTTACCAGCACATGGTCGATTTCCGTTGTCGTCCCCACTGCTGTAGGTTACCTTCTGAGTCTCCCTTTTCGCGAAGAACGTGCTGCAGATTGCCAGATCGTGGGCCGTAGCCAGGTCCAGGACCCTCTCTCCTCGGCGTTCCTCACTCCTATTCCTCTACCTCCGTGCACCCTTTCCAGGCCTCTTCTGTCACTGCCGACGTGACCATTCAGATCACCTGCTATGGTCAGGTAATCGCCTTCCGGAATCGATCTGATGGCTTCGTCAAGGCTCAGGTAGAACTCGTCCTTCTCACTTCGGGGCATCCGGCTTGCGGTGCGTACACGGAGAGTATTGACCAGTACCCCTCCTTCGTGTCTATCCTCACAGCCATGATCCGATCGCTGATCCTGTTCACAGCGGAGACATAGTCCTTGAGCGACTCCGCTACCGCTATGGCCACACCGTTCCGCTTGGTGTCTTCTCCATTGTAGTAGAGTTTGACACCTTCCCCGATTTCCCTGGCCTTAGCACCTTTCCATCGCGTCTCCTGAAGGCATAGGACTTGGATATTCTGCGCGTCATCAGATCAGCAACCTCTCGGGACTTCCCAGTTAGCGATCCTACGTTCAGAGTCCCAATTCGAACTAGCTTCTTTGGCCGAGGCCGTTCACTCCTCGGTAGCCCTCGCATACTGACCACAGAACTCGGGCGGGGGTTCTGCGCGCCACTTCCGGGTGACGTCCTAACACTTTCTTTTAGACATGGTTTGGTGTGACTGGGGTCTTCATCAGCCGGCCTGTCAACCTGGGCCTGACGCTGGTACTAGAACCATTTTTGCAATTTTTGCAAGGCATGGTTTAAGCCTCGGCAGGGATCGAACTCGCGGTTTTCAGAGGTGCAGACATGAGTCTACACTTAACCACTCGGCCATCCTTGCTCGCATCAGGTGACGCCTGAAGGAGTCATTGTAAATCGTTCTAATTTGGGGAATAGAGACAAAACGATCGAAAGACTAGGATGCAGTAGAAGAGAAAAATGTTATTGCATTAGGTGGAAAGTTGCGAAAAAAGTTCCTATCGAAGGCTCTCCGAGAACCAAGTGGGATTGTCCCCGTCGCCAACATTTGTGACAGATGGCGGAGTTTGAACGCTGGTTTTCGAATTTGCTAACGAGAACGAACAGTTTTTCAGTTCTTTCCGTTCTGATCGTGAATGATGGGTCTCAAGCCAGTGATTTGTGCGTGAGATAGAATTATGATTTTTTGTGGACGATTCCTTCAAAATGGTGGAGACGGAGCTTGATTCTGCTATTGTTCCGAGCCTACTATGTTTCAAGTTTTTTAAACATGGAAAATTTCACAAGAATATTAGGTCGTGAACAAACCTTTCGCCCCAGACAGGACTCGAACTCGCACCTCTCCTCGCCAAGCATGTGCAATTCTGAAGAGCTGGTTTAGCACAAGTTGTTTTCTTCTGAACTCCGTCTGAAATTTTGTTATTTTCACATCTGTTAGCTGCCATTGTAATCTATTTATTTATGTCCCGCGTATTCGAACTGGCCATGACTTATCGTCCCTTACAGAATTTGACCCCTGTGAGAATTCACTTTCGCAAGCGATACTGCCTTTGGAAGGGAGATTTCCAAAGGGCAAGGCGGATTAGGCGTATTGCCTTGTCCAAGAAACGGAACGTAGGACAAGTTTAATCCCTTCGTTTTCAAGCGTTTCCTCTACGTTCCTGACCTCGCACCGGAGTGTTGTAATTGTGGTAGTGTTTCGGGTTTTTCCAGAGCAGATCCTACCAACCCTAAAAATTATTCATCTTTGAATTTAACACCTGGCTTATTACCCTACGACCGGTTCAGGTCGGCCACTGATCGTATCCTTGAGAAGGATAACACGTGGAACTTTCTGTAAACGCAACAGGTAGCTTTTCTGAAGAGGGCTCTCCCCTTCCACCTAGGGTCAACCGTGCGTTCGCACTATTCGAACGAGGGGGTCGCATTTGTGGTTGATTTTGGGAAGGGGGTCGCATTCAGGGGTTGAGAGGGGATTAGTAATTTGTGTGGAGGGCGAGGCGATTTAGATCGGTTTTTGAGGGATTTTGGAGAATGTAATTCGTGTACAGCGTGGGTGGGTAGGATAGGTGGAAGGAGAGAAAATTAGCCGTTTCATTGCACAGTAAAGTACCCCCCTCCCCCTCTTCCCCCCCCCTCGACGCCTTTTTGGAGGTTTTGGAGAAGTATGAAGGCGGAACTGCCACCCCATCCTTTCACCGACACCCTCACCTTCCTTTCCTGCCCCGAAGAACACGTACAGTAGGAGTAAAGAGATGACAAAAGGATACAGTCAAAAATTGCAGATCCCCCGCAAAAGTCCCGTCCACACCACACTTTTTAAAACCTCTCTTCAACCCTGATCCGAGGATGGTCCCTTCTTCGTGGAAAGTAGAATGGCGTGACCAAGAGCTCAGCACTCGGGGTGGCTCACACCCGCACATTGGGAATCCCATATACCACCAGAGTTGTGAACAAGTAAATTTCGAGACAGACTACCGTTGCAGATACCCTCGTCCTTAACTTGAGACCAAGTCTCAGCTGACTTTGTGTACATCGTCAGCTGTGATGGCTATGTTTGTCATCTAATTCTAGGCTATGTGGGTGGTTATGCATGAGGCCAGTTGGCGCATACCGGTTCTATTAACCTTCTGGTCTTTCAAGCGTATATATTATTCAATGTGCCAAATCTGTCCAGTCAAATATAATAGCCAATACACATAAATGTACAGATCGCAAATCACTAGCCAGCTGCGCGGGAGGATGGATGGCGTCCCAGGAAGATATTCGCTGTAGGCCTGAATCACGCTTACTTCTGCCTTTCTTCCCGACCGCTAATTCGGTTCCCCTATTAACCCTGAGAATCGCAGTGGCACATTTCCAGGTGCCCTTCTGCTTTCGATAGCGCTATCTGCCACAGGCTGGTCGCCAAATTATTACGTGCTCCAACGTCTCCGTCCTCTGTACTTTATAGCGGGAAGAACATGCGATGCCCCCAATGTAGTTAGGTTTCGAAAAATTTCTGGCTAGTTTGTCATTTGACGTCAAAATCCTAAAAAATCTTGCGAGGCTTGCGCTTGCGTCGTAGCAACCGCCATGGTCAATGCAGAAGGACAGCCGGCGATTGGCACATTGGCTTCCGTGGCTAAGACTACACTTCTAATGAATGCGACTTCTGTACCTCATTTTTTATGAGTACCTATTAGGCTTCTTCCGATAGCCAGGCCGGGCAGAGGTCCTGCCACAAAAACGGGTATGGGCATATCTTTTAAACCAAGGTGCACACTTCATTCTATTCGGGTTTGGCTTTTCTTATTCAAAAAATGCCCAAAGATCGGATAAGCCATGGCTATCTATCGAGGCTCAACGTGACACTGCTCATAAGGATCTGAACAAGTTGCGTCGGGGATTATTTGGCAAGAGCCTTCTTGCATTTTTGGCAAAATGCCGCAGTTGAGAAACGTCCACAAGTACTGCAATGCTGGTATTGAGACCACCTCCTTCGGCGGCCGAATTTTCATGCCGTTGAGCACGCCATCAACGCCAAACAAGCATCTCGCTTCTTTTCGTTTCCCATCCTTCCTTCGAGGGACTACCCAGCTGGTGCTGTGTGATGAAAGGATAGTTGAGCTAGTTGTGGAAAGTATTCGCATCCGCAAGAAAGATCTCCGACACCGCCCGTAGATCTAGCTCCGGCCACGTGTGGAAAACTTACTAGCCAGCTCGAATCGCCGTACATGCCATGCTCTTTCCAAATGTTATTCTGAAACGTGGGGACCATGTGCATCTGAAACTCCCACCTGCTAACGCCACAGCGAACGCGGAAACCAGCTGTCAACAGCCCGATCGCAGCGGATTCGAAATGCAAGAAAAACAAGTCGATGACTACTTTTTCTGAGACCGTTTCATATGGCCAAGAAAATTCATGAAAATTTGGAGACCCTCGAGCGAAGATGTGCCTTCTGCTCCGCCTCATTAGCCCTGGCCTCGTGCCACTTAGGGCAAAATTCATCGTGAATGCAAAAATGACACCAATACTCGTGGCCATAAGTCCAAGTAGTATTGTCACTGAGCGGCAGTCTGAGCTGACCCACACATTTAGGCAAGTTGAGTTGTATGTAGCAAATCGCGATGGCATAATATTACATTTGCATAAATTTGCGAAAGCAAGCTACAAAAAATTAGTGTCGAAAAAACACGTCACCCCGAGTGCCCAAAAACTTTTCGACCACCTAACGGCCACTCTGGAAACGGTCAAAAATTTTCACCTTCCTTATATTGCGGACTTCCTGGCTTTGTCACCTCACCTGTGAGCATTTATTTTGACTGGAAGGAAGTTCGTGGGAAATAAAAAACACTCTTTTGACTTTATTCTCCCAGTGAGCATTTTGAGAAGAAAGCGATGAATGATAAGTACTTTTTTCTGGTATGGAAGAGAAGTCGGATTCTGCTCTATTCCGCAGCATAGGTTCTCCGGGATAACGTTCATAATGATCCAAGCTTCATTGAAATTATTCGATGTTAAAACATGTTCTTCGGAGCCTCAAGAAGATTACTAGTCCGTACCCTAAAATGGGAGAAAGTCGGTTTTGGACTTTGAGAGGAATGCATGGGTACCTAGTAAACAGCTTCTTCGAGAGTATATGAAGCTGCCGCTCTGCCTTGCTTGTAATGGATGCATAGTGCTGAGGAAAGTTTAACCGTGTGTCAACAAAAGAACTCGAATCTCGAGATTTTCCGGCCAATACTTGCAGCTCTTGCTTATCAATATGGCCAAAGAAAAAGTCAAGATATATAGCCAGAGGATTAAAGCGAAGGTTTTTTTTTTCATACGCCAAGAGAAGACTTCAGCTTTCAAGCCTGCACTGACAACGTTGATTTGAGGAACACTCCAGAATAAAATGACATGCTTCTTTTGAACAAAACTACTTTTACAAAGGATGGGGAAGAAGGGAAATCTAAGGGTGTCGCAGACGACTAGAAGAGCATGGGTGACGAGTAGAGACGCACGACACTAGCTGCGGATGGGTCGCTTGCTTGTGAGACGCAGCTTAGCCAGTCTATAACCATGATGACAAGACCTATGGATCCATTGTGCGACAGTTTTCGAAGTTCTAGAGCGTACAATTCTAGAACCTTATTATGAACTGATCGAGCACATTCACTGAGGTTTGATTGATTGAGCATAATCGTGAATGTTCCATGGGCGATTGAAAAGGGCTGTCAAGACAAAAAGTCGCTCCCAATGATTGCAGATCCTAAACTGGATCCAAGAATCGAGATAGTGGACGTATTCCATAAAAGGAAGGCCGTGCTCACTATCTGGTTGTCTAACATGCTATGAAGTACTCGAATCATTTCGCGATCAATGGCGGCGCACTACTGGGATAGCTAAGTATTTTGCATGAAAAACTGCAAAAACTATTGTGTTCCACTTAGAGGAACAAAATCTGTGCAGTTAATCTCGCTTCGAAAAGTGGAGCAATCGCCGATGCGAAAATCAGGATTCGTCAGCTGAGTAAAAGAAGAAAATAGACAATTAACAAACACTGCGACTTAGGTGATTCTCCTCGGAACACTTTTCTGTACTCGTTCCCAACACGGGTATCCGTCAGTTTTGATCAACTCCAGAGCTATCATGACAAAGTTTCACGCCACCGAGGATAAGTTCCGAAAAGATTTATGATAAACACAATCTCATGGACAGTCGGAAGAGAGCCTCGCCGTTGGATGCCAAAGCGAGCGGGCATCAGAAAAAACCAGTATCGCGCCGCTTTCGCACGACGCCGGCAATGAATTGATAACTTATTTAAGCGTGCGATTTTGGAGAATAGAAAAACGATCGATAGTATAGGATGTATTAGAAGTGTGAGATGTCAGTGCAATAAGGTCCAAAAAAGTTTCCAGTGACAGCACTCGTTGAACTCAGTAAAACGTTAACACCACCAGCATTACGGACATCCAGTCCGCGTGGAGTTCAAAAACACTCCTGCCGCAGGTTTATTGAATGGTTTCATATCAAATTGCAATTTTTGTTGTTTCGTTCGCTCCTCCATGACACGATGGGATCGACCGGCACATGTAATTTGATGGGTGCGATATAAGCAGCCATTTTTACGAAATTCGCCATTTCTTTGAAAAGCTCCACCCTCTCCACTTCCTGGGACGTCGAGCATGACTACGAGAGTAGAGACACAGCGACCAATGAGGGAGTTTTACGGCCGAGGAAAACTGCCAGGGAGCAGGTGCACGTGGTATTCCAGGCTTTGCAGTAAAAATGGTAAAGGGTCCAAAAGTAAGGCCCTGGTAACCCTCTCCTCGGTTTTTTTTTCGACGTGCGCGATTAGTGCAACTATTCCCTATGCTTACATTCATCCCACAATACCTGCTTCACTCAACAGAGCTGTAGCTTCAAGTGTGCTTGCTACTCACGCGGTCTCCAGTAACTTTCGGCTATGTCCAACCCGCTTGGTTCATTACCAATGCATGCAAGTCTTGACCCTGTAGAACCTTATTCACTCCTGCCAGTTTTGCTCCGCCCACTATCGCGCGCATCACACGGCAGGCTTCAGTGAAACTGAAAGACCCATGGAATATCAGCATGAGGTACTCCATTAGCCACCTCACTATTGAATGTGTTAGAGCTTCCCCAGTTTCGCTGAAGTCCATCAGAAAGAATAGGCGCGTGATAGACCGTCCTGAGCTGAACGGGGCACCACTTTATCTGCACAAACTCGTACTAATATCTGACATTTTTTGAATCCAAGATAATTTAGCGGTGAATAGGATTTTCTCGCTGTCAGTTTTAAAATGAAAATGAAATAGCGTATTGACATAAGTGAGGAGCTAATGCTTATCATTCTGTTTACATTCATCATTATTTAGAACCACGCGAAACAGAGATTAAGCCGGCAATTCAATGCAGTCCTTGAGCTGAAGGCAGTCTCGATATTTGACAATCAGCATTGAAGAACTTATCCTCTTGCCAGCAAGACTGTTCTGATTTATGCCAATCGACCGAGATAGACTGCTGTTAAGTAGGCTGGTCATACAATGATACAGTGTGCACGTACCACTACAAATACAATTTGTAAGTAGGGACGCTCTAGTGTCAACGCAAGCTGCGTAACGGAATCGACGACTTTTGCGTTCTGACGCGCCTTATCAGCCCTTATCAGTTGTAATCACTTTCCAATCACCCCAACAATGTTCCCGTCCCACCCCTTATAACCTTGTAAGTATGGTTGCTCTGATGTTAACGCGAGACAGGTAACGGAGTCGACGACTTTCGCGTTCTAACGGATCTTATCAGCCCTTATCAGTTGCTATCGCTTTCATTCATGTACCACCAATGTCCCGGGACCACCCCACATAACACTTGTAAGTATAGACGCTCTAGTACCAATATGAACGACAAAACGAAATTGGCGATGCTCGCTTTCTAGCCCCTCTTATCAGCTATTATCAGTCGTTATCAGTTCCTATCACGTACCACTTGTGTCCCCATCCCACCCCCTATAACATATGTAAAGAACCACTGCGCTGTCATTACGTTACTAACGCTCACCGTAACCTCGCAACCTATTGCAATGTGACACACACACACACCACACACACACTAGCGAATTATATATAGTAGGACAGTCCACTGAATTACTTTTCACTACACCACTTCACGGAGAACTTTACAACTATGCAAATATTGAAGTAAATGGAAAATATTGAATTTGCTATAGGTAGTATCGACGAAAAATTTGTGTTAGGACATCTTGAAAGAAACAACAATAAACTCTCAGGACAAGGAGCGGAGGAGGGGACGAGGGAACGAGGTGAACCCTCATAAATCACTTGTGCTCCTTGTCGACGACTCCTATAGCGCTGGCAGGGGTGCGGCACTTGATTTGGTCGAACACTAAACCACTCTTTGTTCATGGGTGATTCACTAGAACTGCCATTCTCCTTGTCAGTTTTATGGTGCCATTCAATGTGATTCATAAGTTTGTTCCAGAAACTTTGAACCAGAGAGACTTTCTGATTCTTTCCCGCCTAGAGAAATGATTATTCACTTGTTTGGCGAAGAAAGGAGAAAAAAGACTCTCGGATCTATCCATGCAACGACCACCTTCCACGCAAATACTGGGAAGATGGTACTGGCTTACTGGATACGGCAAGCTCGCCAAGTCGAGCGCGACATTGCGTTCGGTAGCAGTAGACCTGACTGCAGGGTGAATAACGGTCGAGGAAATCCTCGACCATGGCTCTCTACTGTGCGAGAGTAGTGTCGAGAGTGAATGTACGCGCGGAGAGCACAGACGGCTCGCGCGTGGCGAGAGTGAATGTCCGCGCGGGAGAGCGTGACTGAACAGGCAAAAATCCTCGACGAGTCGTTGACGAATCCTCGACCGATTTTCACCTGCCTGAGCGCATACAAGTAAGGAGCCATGTTGCATCTATGCAACCGTTTAAGGATAAAGGATAAAGCATTTGCCGTTGATCAATCCCTTTTTGGGATGCGGCACGCATTCTACTTCCATTTGTACATTCGTAGTGGCGTTTGAATGCGATGTGGCCTATACAATGACTTGCGGGGGCCAGCCGATGTACAAGTCAGTGTTTTTATCCTCCCAGACAAGTCTGGTACCAATTAACCGACCCCGGAGGGATGGAAGGCTTGGTTGGCCCGGGCGACTCACGACCCAGGATTTGATCCCGGACCGCTCGCGTGGTAAGCGTGCCACTTGCCACTACACCACTTCCGCCTATGCAACCGTTTCAGGAACAGAAATAAACCTCCTGGATGTGGCCAACTTCAACTCGTCGGCCTTGTATGACACTGGCAGGTCTCAAGTTGCGATTGATAGAGCGTATCGTAGGTACGTCCTACTTATTAGATTTGAGGATTCAGCAGCGTGAGCTCATTGTTTCCTTTTCAGCTATCACATCACATTTAGAAAATGATTAAAAGTGTGGAACGGTCAATTAGCAACAAAGAAGGAGAAAAAAGGAAGCGATTCGAAGCTGATTTCAAGTTTATGAACAGGGCATAACGAAGAACGGCCGATAGCCACGACAATATCATGGCGGCACAACAGGCATGGGAACTGGAAGCGTCCCGTCTAGGATATTCACGTGCGCGTATTGTGACCTATTAGACCATAAATGAGTGCTAGAAATACCGACCATGAAGGAACGCATACGGCAGACTGCTCGAAGAAGGCCGCACACTTTATCACTACCAGAACTACGAATAACGGCACAGGTTTCTGAATGGGATGGGCATAGCTTGAAAGCTGGTTGGAATATGGGTCAATAAGCCCACTAGACAAATCCGGATGGTTCAAAAACGCCTTCACTTCCCCCTTCTGAGTGTCGACCGTTTTTTGCAAGACATTGCAAGCAAAGTAAATTGCGCAACCACTTGTTTCCTTGAGAATTATGCCTGGTCTGGACGGACCGGTCAAACAGCCTGTACAGCAATTATAACTGCACACCTGGGAGAAAAAAACTTGTTTCCCAGTTCCTCATCTGAAGGAAACTAGCACTCCCTGAGAAGCGTCCTGTTGTTTTTATCATAAGTTAGTTCGGCTGGATTTGTCTACAGCGCCTAGGGGCGTTACCAACCCCCTTAGTCGGCCCTTGTCAACTTTTGAGCCAGATCTAACCGAAGGAATTCCACTAAAAAGCCAAAGTGGAGTTTTTAGAAACGTCTACTGTGTTCATCTAGTCGAGCTCGTCATCGCTACTGCCTCATCATGCCCCGAACTGGTCAGTCCTCTTCGGGGCGTGGCCCGACTGCCGCATGAGTGCTATCTATAAAAGGGAGCTGCGCTGAGGAACAGACAGTGTCGACGATGTTCGAGGAGAAGCTCATCGTTGGCGTAGCCTCAGGCCTGCTCCACACTTGCTATCGTCGCCTGTTGATCGTCGTGCCATCGCTCTACAACACCATCAACGAGGTGCACGATGAGGTGCTCGATGGTGTCTCTAGTGTTCCGTGTGGAGACTGACTCTGCCTGGACCGAAATGATGGACATCCAGCTCAGTGTTACCCCTCTGTCACAGCCTCGCTCTAATCCATTCAACTCCATCTTCCGTCAGAAACGACAAGATTTTTCCGGGCTACCGGCCTGGTGCCAGTGCGAGCCCGTCAAGCCAGTATGTCCTCCTGGACCTCCTGGACCACCTGGAGAGTCTGGAGAACCTGGTATGTGCTGTTTCCTTACTAATTTTTCTTTTTCTGTTGGATGTTCCGTTTATTTTTGCACGGCCATTAGATAAGCGAAAGCATTTTAGGGCCACCTGGACCTCCTGGACCTCCTGGTGAAGACAATACCTCCACCTACGCACCACTCACCTGTCCACCACAAGACACTTCATGCATAAAGTGCCCAGCTGGACCTGCTGGACCTCCAGGACCTGACGGACCAGCTGGAAATCCCGGATTAGATGGAAAGCCAGGAGAACCGGGACCAGCCGGGAAAGACGGACCACCAGGCCCAGCTGGTCCACCCGGAGACGCTGGAGCTCCTGGAAAACCAGGATCCGATGGAGAACCGGGTCCACCCGGAAAAGATGGCACTAAAGGAACTGGAAAACCTGGATCACCGGGGCCAAACGGACCTCCCGGAGCACCCGGAAAAGCTGGTCCCAACGGTCAGCCTGGACCAGATGGTGCTCCCGGGGCACAAGGGCCTCCTGGAGAGCCCGGATCACCCGGAAAAGCAGGAGAAGATGGAAAGCCCGGTGCGCCTGGAGGACCCGGCCTTCCAGGAAACGATGCGGCCTACTGTCCGTGCCCACCTCGCTCGGCTGTGTTCGTCTCTCGATTCACCCATTGAGAACTCGGGCTTTTCTGCCACCGTACTATTCGTGTGCGGTGAATAATGTGATTGCTGACAGCAGAATAAATATATTTCTGTCATTTATTGTTATTGCTGTAAGTACTGTAAACTTCAGTAGCTTTCTAAGTGTTTCTGCTTCCAAGCCCCACAGGAAATCCTGGGCCGGGTCAAGCGTGCGTTGAGGAATCCTCGACACGTCACAGGGGGGGGGGTCGTATTGGCCCGCTGGGGGAAGAGATCGGGCCCGATTGATACAGTAGGATCATCGTCGGAGGACAAACATCAAGGATCGAGTCGATGCCAGGCCAGAGGATTTCCAATAACAATTGATTCCGTCCCACACAAAATCTTCGTGATTTAGAGGTGTCCGCTAGCAATTCTTAGTTACTTCAGTGTTTTATCACCACACAAGTTAAAGAATCCGAAATTCGCACGTTTTCCAAGGGATATTTTATCTTTCAAGTGAGTCCTCAATCTGAAGGGATGTGAAGCACACGGCGCATCCCAGAGTGGGCCCAGTTGGTTGCGCGCGCTTCAACTACGGCTCTCTGGAGAAAGAATCTCAATTCAGGAAAAATCAAGAGGATTCTGAAAGGGTTCATGTGAATTACAGGGAGGAGTACACTATTCAACAAGAAACGCAGCCTTCAGCGTCAAATTCATGTAACCTTTAAAGTTGAGACCGCTAAACAATTTTACACTTTTTGCAGAGAGAAAAGCACGAGGATTTTGAATCTGCTCCTACTTCAGTATGTAATCGCCCCTGAAAGGAGCTATAGTCGTTGAAATAGTGCTAATGTAGCGAAAAAGTACCTTTCGGCGGTACTCGGGCAAAAATCCTCAACGTGGCCATTTTTTAATAGTGAACGTATTCAGCAGTTCGTAAGGGCTATAGAAATCTTCTAGTTTTGTATGACGTATTAACTTTTCGAATTTGACGAAAATGAAGCAAGTTATGGCTTCGGAAAGTGTAAAAACTCGTGCTCCATCGAATTTTCCTCGTTAATTGATCTAAATTTGTTATTTCTTATAATTTTTGTAATTTCAATACTGATTAGAAAGAAGCTCTTTACAAAACTCCAAATCTGCTTTCAGATTGAAAATTCGTTCATTTTGAAGAAAGTTATAATCATTTGAATATTTGTTCAAATTTCAATAGTACATAAGCTGCTCCAAGGCCAACGCAGAAGTTCAATCAACACACAGCTGGCTAGGGCGGTTACAAGGCTTCTTTCAACTGAAAGGGGGAGGTGTAAATTGAGAACATACTCTGTGTAGTACTAAAATTTGGTAAGTCTTGTGGAGGAAATAAATAAAGAAGAGATGTTGTCATAGTATGCCATTTTTAGTGACTAGTTTGTCGTTTTTGCTCCGTTTCTCGTTTGCTCGTTTGGTAGGACTCATCAATAATGATCATTCTTTGACTTTTTCACTTTTGTACTTCTTAAAGAATTTTTCTGGTAGAGGGTGGGGTAGCATGGTTTATGAAGTTTCGGGAATAATTGAACAACCTTTTCATTGCTCGGCTCGTGAAAAGTTCGCTTTATGGATTGGGGAGGGAGGGAGTCGTATTTCCAATTTTCCTCGACAGTTCGCTTGACCCTTTGAAATGAGACCCATGGGTTGAAGATAAAACGCCAACAGTGTGTTTGGGTCAAGGATAGAAATAGGTCAGTTTGCAGTAGTGAGCATGTTTGGGCATAAATATGGAACAACACCAGCATTTCTTAGGTCTCCAAACGAAGGCAATGGAACCTGTTAATTTCCCGCCGACAAGTGACTAGATCAGCAAGACAACTTCGTTTTCTCACGAATGAGCTTAGTAGGGTCCACTGGTTCTTCGGAGACCATTTCCAGCCACTTCACAGGTCCGCGACCAAAACTTAAGTGGCAGTTTGGTTTGATCAAGGTGAGGAATCGACCAGAGTGTGAGTCAAGTGTTGTCCAGACGTCCGTCTACAAGGTGTTGCCTTATTATGCGCTTGTCGCCGTAAACCGGGTCCAAAGGCTGTTATTCGGGGTGCGGCGGTCTCTAACGCGAGATGATGATGGGCTCCGAGCCTTATACCGGTTCCCGTCCGATTGGTAGGTGTCGAAATGACGCTTTTTTGACGAATTAGAAGGAAGACTTCATATGAGCGACGGGAACCCTTTGCTGGAAAGTGCCGACTGATGAATGAAGCATGCGAATTGGAAATTGCTCTGGAAGGAGGTTTTTTGAGAAGATCTTGAGAGGCTTCCCAGCCTAATGCGCCATTAAAGCCATTTAGGAAAGTGAAGTGTTCAAGGTTCTCTAGAGCTCTTCGACTTTCGCCTTCTCTTGAACAGTTTGTAATAGCAAACTGAAATTTTTATTGTAGGAGAGTTGAGATTAGATCCAATACCAGAATAGTCTCCAATAAGCTCTAGCAGAGTCTGAGGGCGAACTTTCAAAACAGTTTTCTTCTAAAACTTAAGTGCACATTATATTGGGTTGTGCCGTATTTGGTCGCCGTCTCTTTTCTCGCAGATAATGCAGCATCAGTATAAACTATAATATTTCCATTTATATTGCGTACCGGTCACACTGAGTTGCTACAAAATTCCAAAAGTGTTCTTACACTCTCAAAAATAGCGAGTTCGTCCGTTTTTAGGCGGTTTTGTGGTATTCCGATTTTTTTGAGAAAAGCAAGATTTTGAGTTTTTAACATTCGAAGGTCACAACTGTTAACATTTGAAGGTCCACGACTTTATGCACGTGTTCAAAGCTAATGAGAAACTAGAAGATTAGCGCTTCCGATTCAGTGCTGCAGTTTTTTGAATAATCACTCGTTCAAAAAATAGTCCCGTTGTTCCGTTTTTTTTCCCTAGACTTTTTTCAAGCCTTTTTTCTGAATCGCGATTTTGCAATCTTGGTCCAAACACTATTTTCTTCAAATTGGCAGACGATGAGAAGAAGCGGTAAAAGTATTGAAGTCTACATGAAGAGTGCTTTACAACGTATGCAAAATTTTCCCTGAAAAGCTTTCTTCTGCCAGAATTTCTGAGGAGGTCCCTAGAAGTCAATTAAGCAAGTTCTAACTTTCTTCCACTTAGATTTGTTCTGAAGACATCAAGATTCTTTTGAGGAAGTTTGTCTGCTTACGGCCGCTGACAGATAAAGCGTTTCGAAGTGAAAACTCCTGCTCGGGGTACGCCGTGCACCTGTCTGTGGTTAGCAGTCGCACTAGCATTTGGAAGTCCTCCACTCTCCTCGAGGCGTAATAGTAGTCACGATTGTAGTTGCGTTGCAACTGTTACATGGAATCCTATTTTCTCAATGCATTTCACCGCGGGTCTCCTGTGTATGCGACCCCTCCCCTTTCTTTCGGCCAAATACGACCCCCTCGTTGTTCTCTGCGCAACGGGCGGTTGACCCTGATTGCTAGTGTCCTCACAACTGCCGCATGCCTTAGTCCCAGAATGAATAAGGCAGGTGTTTGAAGGACCTAATAGGGATGCTTCTGAGGTGGTAGTAATTATTGATCGTCTTCTCACGAAGATGTTGCTTCTGCGAGCTAATGAGGTGATATTCCGATAAATTAATGTCAGACTATTGGACGGACAGGCTCGGCGATCCAGCTCATTTTCTCCCTAATGGCTGGAGTGTTGGCTGCATGACGTGGGTTAGGCATCAGCTGATTTAGTGACATTGTACTTTTCTCTGATAGTACTGCTGCTTACTATGAGACTATTCGGGTAGATTTCAGTATTGGTCGTTAGCTTGGAGTAGAGCGAGTTCCCGAACAAGATATCATGCCAATCTTGAAATCGAAAACATCAGCTCCTGAGCAGAAAACGTGCATCAGAGGATCGAGCAGAAGTGATATTTGTGCAGCAAATGAACAAAAAGTCAGCAGAGCTCTACATTTATTTGTCAACAGGTAACACCTAAGTGAAAGAGTATTCCACAATAGGAACGTAAGATCCAGGAAGAGGAAACCAATTAAACTTAGTGAGAAGAGAGAAGGACGAGTACCTACAAGCAGCATAACAGGATCACAAGACGAAATTCCAGAAGGAAATCTGCAAGCCCGGAGACAAATGGACATATAAGATACCTATACTCAGCCAAAAGCCCATATTGACCCGCAATGCTAACATCGAACTGGGCTATAAGGGAACAGCCTGATGGAGAGTATGCACTGAAAAAAAAACCGAAAACATAGGCAAAAATTTAGCAAGAACCGAGAACATTAGAAACAAAAACACTCGATGAATCTGGGCATGGGCAATCACATCAGAATAGACGCAGATAATAGTGTGAGACACGCCCACCGACTATCTAAAAATCACTCGCCCGCAGTGCTATGTTAGCGGCGTTGGTTTTCAGATGGCAGAGGAGTATTAGTGTTGGAGGGCACAGCGATGAAAGCTTGCACATCAAATGTCAATGAGGCTTAGGAACGGGGTCCCATTTCTCGAAGAGCCCGTTCACTTCGTTGCGTCTTCAAACCCTGCTGCACACTTGGAACACCTGTACCCTTATCTTCCGATAAGCTACCCTTTTTTATCGTAAAATCCGCCTTTAACCCTTGAGCTAGACTTTTTGGAAACCAAGATATCAAAGTGTTTAACGTCGTAGCTATCACTTCTGGCAACGACCATTCATATTCGAAAATTCGGCTGAAGTACGCAGGATTTGACCTGGGATTTGATCCGCTGACCATATGCGCGGTAGCAGCCCCTCATGTTATCACACCATTTCCTCCCGTACAGAGAATTTTTGACATTTATACTGCGCTCTAGTATCCTTTTACAAGTGCACTTTACAATTTAAAACCAAATATTTTAAGAATGTTCGAAATAACCTTCGTTGGATTACACCACGATTAGATGTTCACCTCGTGCGAGCGCTGGTTTTGGTAACTCCTCAGGCGTACTCGCACGTATGGCGATGTGTTTCTTAGAGTGATGCTTATGAAATTTGTAAATTTTCTGCACAATTCAGCCTTCAAATGGACGCTGTTGTCGCAAGAACTTGAAATTGTGGCAGTACGCTTTAGTTACGGGCAGTACACATATGCATCAACAGTAGCCATAAGGTTAACTTTTAGGGTGACTCGCCTCTACGGACGACGATTTGACGATTGGCTTTATTAGAGTAAAAACCATTAGGAGTCCCCCGTATCTATCGTTAAACACGATTCCGCCCAAGAGAGGTTCCTGTCCAATATTCGTCGTACGTGTGGTATTGCCTTTTGAACGGACGAGTGGCTACACGTGTAGTATGCTGTATCAACGCAGACAAAGTCAGGGTTCAACACGTCACGTTGGACAAATTTCAGAAATTTTGATGACCTCCCCCTCCCTTCTGAAGCGGCCTCGATACGGATCCCCAAAGAGGGGCAACCCACGTTGCACCTTTTGGAATTTCGCGGCACCCCTCACCACCCAGGGAAATCAGAGGTCCATAGGTAACGACCTCTTCGTCGGCCGGATATGACCCTCCTGGTTGAACTTCGTCCAACGGACAGTTGACCCTGGTCAACTACCCAGGATAACGTCAAGTGAATGAAGCCCACGAACGTTGCAGTGTCTCGTTCTTCCGGCATCAAAAAAAGCGCAACTAGCGCCCTGGGGCCTGCTAACTATAATTGTTTACAGCCACTTAAAAGGACGAATTCACGATTAGAATGAAGTCGAAGAGTAATTCACCTAGTTGAGGGACCCGCGGACCTCCTAAGGGTGCGGACTGAAGCGCAATTGGCACCGAAGGAGTTGACCTCGGCGACCTATTAAGGCTCAATCTTGGCGCGGTGGGCCAGTGCACGCCCACCGATCATCTGATCACTCGCCGCAGGTCTATACGTGGAGTGATTAGATAGCAGAGAGCGTAGTGTTGAAGAGGGCACAGCGATGAGAGTCGCATCAATGCTCAAATCAACGGGCAAGGAAGGGGTCCCATTTCTCGGGTTCTGGGCCGTTTCTCATGGTTCTTCCTTCTTTTCGTGTACCACTCACCATCCCTAGGTTAATTTGAAATGGGTTGCTTTTTCATCGTGAATTCGTCCTTTAAGTTTTTTCTCATCCGCTATGTATATGCTGGTGTTCGGCGCTCACCTATCTGTTGCGCTCTCTGACCGACCACGAGGTCCGGCTATTGACTCCAAGAAACTTTCTGACGTCTATTTAGCTTTTACTAAACATTCAGTAGATATGAGTTGAGCAACCTTTTGAAAATGTGGTTGGCATTCATTCAATTCTACGCCTCCATTTTTCGAACTAACTTTTGGGAGCTCATCTCTTAGGAAATACCCGGCAATGGAAACTTCTCACAGCTATCCTCCCTTTCGGAAACTGTTGGGTAGTGATGTGATGACAAACAACAGAACACATTTGCTTCATAGTGCTTTATTTTGCCAGCCACTGCCACAGTATTTGCCGTGAACGAAGAGAGCAGCAGAAATTTCAGTGATGGTATTTCCGCCTTATGTAGACCATCGATCGGGGTGGGCATGGGCAGTAGCCAGAATCTCGTCCAACAGTACCAGGTGCTCCGGGCATACCAGGCTGTCCATCGGGTCCCGGGTGTCCGGGAGCTCCAGGTTCTCCAGGAGGTCCTTGTGGTCCTGGAGAGCCACCCGGCCCAGGTTGGCCGCCAGGACCAGGACCTCCTGGACGTCCTTGAGGTCCGGGAGGTCCAGGTGGCCCAGCACCTCCTCTTCCGCGAGTGCCGTCTTTTCCAGGTTCTCCAGGGTGCCCAGGAGATCCTGGTTGCCCTGGTTGCCCAGCGTCTCCTGGTGGGCCGGCTGGACCAGGCGGTCCACCTTTGCCTGGCGATCCAGGCTGTCCAGGGTGTCCGTCGCCTCCAGGCATTCCTGCTGGTCCTGCTTCTCCAGGAGGTCCAGCAGGTCCAGGTGGACACTTGATACATGCGGTGTCAATAGGAGGGCACGTGAGCGGCGCATATGTGACGGTGTTGTCCATGCCAGGCGGACCAGGAGGACCAGGATTCCCTGAAAACGATTGTATTATCTTCTCAGGAACGGTGATTAAAGGGAAAATTAAGGAACATTATGATGAAAATACGCGTACCAGGCTGTCCAGGTGGTCCGGGAGGTCCCGGAGGGCCGGGCGGGCAAGTTGCTCTGAGGGGCTCGCAAATGCACCACGGTGGCAAACCGGTCTGTCTCTTCGGACGGAAAATCGAGTTGAAAGGATTCTCGCGAGGTTTCGATGCCGGACTAAAGGCGATTTGAATGTCCATCATCTCGGTCCAGGCGGAGTCGGTCTCAACACGGAACACGGAGACGCCATCGAGCACCTCATCGTGAATCTCGTTGATGGTGTTGTAGAGCGATGGTACGATAATTAGCCAGATGACGATCGCCAGAGTCGAGCAGGCCGAGGCTACTCCGAGTATGAGTCGTTCCTCGAACATCTCGGCACACTGGCCGCCCGGGTAGCACCGCGCCTTTTATAGTACTTGCCTGGGCCTATCCGGCCACGCCCCGTCCTGATTAGGCTGGTTTGGGGTGTGCAAAACGACGACGTCACAATGGCGATGCTCATCATTTGTGTGATGGTTTTCAAAGTGACATAGTCACACTTTGTAAGGCTGAGTTCGCTCACAGAGGAGCCATAATCGAGGAAATTTGATGACACTTGTCCCTAGAGGGACATGATTTACTCGTTTTTTGGAAGTGGAACCTATCAGGGTTTCGGACTGTGTTGCCAGACAGAAAAATGGAGCATAAAGTGCTAATGCAGCCCAACCGCGCTCAGATGCAGGAAATGGATTGACAAATTGCGCTGCGAACACACCTGGTTCGGAAGTCAAACCTGGACCACAACTCATCCAGAAAAACTACCCCATAAAGCCACAATCACACATCAAATTGGTGGTTACCATCGGCCGATAATGGTTTGTGAATGCCGAACTGATTGAAAATGAAAAAATGAACCAAGGCAAATCGCCGACGAAGCCATTGGCAAGACGAGTATTCCCTCTATTTCTCCCTAAAATGAGGAAGTGGCGGAGCCGGACGAGTTGTACGAATTTGCTTGCTGCACGGCTCCACTAACCTGAGCGTAATTGAGTCAGAGGCTACGCCGTGATCCGGCGAAGTTGCGCCCAGTAGCTCGTCCGCAGTTCCATGGCCGCATAGCTCAACTTTGAAAGGCCCCCTAAGCCCCCCCCGCGGCCTTATTTTGTCAGCACTTGCCAGGGAAGTCGCAGCAGTGGCAGATATGGATCATACTCGGCGTAGCTTCCAACCGGGGCTGACACTGTTGGCTACTCTGTTCCACCCACAGACACACCTCATTTGAGGTTGTTGCTTAGATGTTCCAGTTCTCTTTACCTGATACACTTGCAGAATCGAAACTCTACTTGTATGCGCATCCCCTGGTTTTGCAGTTCATTGTAGGATCCAGGCAGCTTGAAGGCAATCTTTTCAAAAGTTTTGAATGGGCGGATTCTTTATCAACTTCCTGTCCCTCACGTGGATCGAGTGAGAAAGACGGTCGAGCGGATTGGTGCAAAGGCGGTGGGAGGGGGGGGGGAAGGAAAGGAAACATATTGCAGACACGGCATCCTTTCCTTTTTAGTTTCAACTAATCCTGCCATTCTTCTAGACTCTAGGCTATCGCTAAAAACGGAGCAGTGTTCCCTTTCCCTTTGTAGGGACCGATAAGTTAGCAATGGTAAAGCAAAACACGGGTATTGATTAGTCAGTAGAACTATTGCGATGGCACGAAATTTCTGAAAAAGATACCGAAAGGGGAAATTTTCAAAACCTGTTATTTCTGATGAAAGAAAAGGTAGATTCAATAACAATTGTTCGATGATTTTGATGGAATTTTAATTTATGAGCAAAAATTGTCGGTGGACAATTGTGATGGTATGGCGAAAGATTACACACACAACTCTCGAAAATTGTCCTGGGTTTTTCCTTCTTTCCCTGACCACCTCTAATCTCTCGCAGCATTCATTGAGGGCGGAGCTCCGCTTTTTCTCCTCAAATTTCCTCCATATGGTGAATGCATGGCGCACTAGGATCAATAATTTGGGTCCTCGATGTTTTATCCTGAAGAGGAGCTCCAAATTTAAACGTCTGTTGATTTGAAAAACTTGGAGTTATTTTTGCGTTCATGACCTCTTTCTCTCCTTACTCGTATCGATTAGGAAATAAATAATAAGATGGTCGGAAAAAGTGAACAATTGTTCTCAAGGCTCGGATCCGGAATCCTCACCCAGGCGATATTTCATAAATCTTGGAAACCCTGGGATTGTTTCCAACGATACTAAATAATGAGCTGTAAAATGGAAGGCTTCACAGGTAGCAATTCTTGCTAATGACCAAAGCCGAGCCGAGATCTTCACCCGTCAAGAGCAGACCAAATGGCTGTAGACCACAAAACATAGAGAAGAATTTGTTGAACACCTTTCCATAACATTTATTGTTTATTCATCTGAAGGCGATCTTTACGATGAAAAGGCAGTCTACTAAAACACAAGGTAGAGTTGAGCAGCGGTGAAGGAATGGTAGGAAAAAAGGTAAAACTGAGAAACAGCCCAACGAGGAATGGTCAATTGGTCGGTCCGGCCATTTGCAATAGGGTGTAGTCCGATACACGCGTTGAAAACTCGACATTTGATGTTGAATGTACTACAATTGTTTTTGTGCTGTATGCCAAACGAATACTTGGTTTATGCGTTTGGCAGAACTCTATTACGTAAGCGGTTGATCGAGTAGCTAGCAAGTCAGGAAGCTTCAGACTATCTTCAGGACTCTAAAGAGGACGAAACGATTGAAAAGTAAAGCCAGTCAATAAATGGTTGCTAAAGCAGCTTTATATGTCCACTATTTAAAAAATGGCCACGTTGAGGATTTTTGCAAAATTAACGAGGAAAATTTGCGATGAGTGCGAGTTTTTACGCTTTCCAAGGCCATAACTACGTTCAAACCCATCCAATCTGAAAAGTAAATACGTCAGCATAAACTAGAAGAATTGCACTATTCAACGGTTACTAGGACTGCTAAAAACGTCCACAATTTAAAAAATGGCCACGTTGAGGATTTTTGCCCGAGTACCGCCGAAAGTCACTTTTTCGCTGCATTAGCACTACTCCAACGACTATAGCTCCTTTCAGGGGCAATTATACACTAAAGTAGGAGCAGATTCGAAATCCTCTTTCTTTTCTCTTTCCAAGAAGTGTAAAATTGTTTTAGCGTGTGTCTTAACTTTAACGATTACATGCTTGTGAATTTGACGCTGAAGGCTGCATTTCTTGCTCAATAGTGTACTCCTCCATGTAATCTCACACAGACCCTTTCAGGATCCTCTTGATTTTTCTCTGAATTGAGAGTTTTTCTCTCAAGAGCCGTAGTTAAAGCGCGCGCAACTAACTGGGCCCACTCTGGTATGCGCCGTGTGCTTCACATCCCTTGAGATTCGAGGACTCACCTGAAAGATAAAATATCCGTTGGAAAACGTGCGAATTTTGGATTTTTTGACTTGTTAGTGATAGTTTAAGATAAAACTCTGAGGTAGTGAAAAATCACTACGCGCACACCTCTGAATCACGAAAATTTTATGTGGTACACCATTCGCGTACGCGAAGTCCTCTGCCTCCATTGCATCGACTCACCCCTGATGTTTGTCTCGACAGCGTGGCTGCACAATCCGGTCGCCGATTCCCTCCCTACCAGCGGCCCAATAACGACCCCCACCCTATGCACGGTCGAAGATTCCTCAACGCGACACTTGACCGTGCTTACGACCCCTCCACCCTGCGGGCTAAATACGACCTCCTCGTTGATACCACCCTGTACTAACGTCCAGTTGACCCTGACTGGAAGACGTTATCAGGCTGCTTGAGCGCCCTTCGCACGCGAAGAAGTTCAGCTTCTTTGAGAGTGCAGTGTTCAACTATGTAAGCATAAGTGCACTTCTTCAGCATACAATCTATCGTCTGACCGGCTCTCACGATCAGTCACGTGTAGTGACATGATCTCATCAAGATATCAAAGAGCTAGGTGGGAAGCAGAAGGTAGAAGTTGATGATCGCTTTCATCGTCAATGGCCTAGTCCACACTCAAAATGGTGAACCATTTCGCAATCAGCTAAGCCTATGGCTCCATATGAGAACTCGGACAACTAGGTTATCAAGTGTTGTACACCATTTATTTTCTTTTGTTATATGGTGATAAAATGGGTAGAAATTTGTTTCGAAACCTTCCGACATGCATGGAAGTGTTCGCTCATCAATTACCACTTTTTCAGGTCAAGTGCACTCGTTTTCTCAAAAGGAACTGAGTCGGCTGCAACAACTGGTTACAGCGCGATGATTTCCGTTTTCCTATGTACGCATGGGTAACAATTTGTTATCAGCGCTTGTCGACTTCACCGAGGGCCAAAGAACAAATCCAAATGAGGACATGGTGTTTGTTGTTCGCTAAATAAACGGTTCCACCTTAGAATGAACAACCCGAAAAATTATTACCGGTGTAATAAACACTGAAATTGTCAAGAGTCAGGAGCCCTCGAATAATTCGTTGTCAACTGGATTTAATATTGGCGTTCAGTTATAACTAAATAGCGGACTATTGAAGATGGGGTATAATAATACCGGTGGAATACGCTACACACTCTGTTAGCATGCAGTAGGACTGTCTCTAGGATAGGTAAGTGGTATTAAATTTGTTCAGAAGAATAAAGGTACAGAGTTGGCCATCGGGCAATCCGCGCTATCGTATTGTGAGCCAAATGGCATTCAAAATGCCACTGCAACTTTGAAAGAAGTGACGATCGGTGGGTTCTTAAAAGGGATTGATCAAAGTCAAATGTTTCATCCTCTGCCCTTAAAGGAATCTTCCACGGACCATGGACCAGTGGGCGGGACCGGAAGTTTTTGTGACGAAATGCATGGTAGGTACGGATCCACGTGTCGAACGCACGAACGTGAACAGGATTCACTTCAAACCTTCCCATGAACGTGGATCCGTACCTACCATGCATTTCGTCGCAAAACCACTTCCGGTCCCGCCCACTGGTCCATGGTCCGTGGAAGATTCCTTTAATTTTCATGGTCCAAGAGTGAGATCTGAGCAATGATTCGACGAGTGGAAGAACTCCAGAAAGTACTTGGTAATAATCAAAAAGTCCAACCCAGAGCTAACACCTACCTTTACGGGAAACATTGGACTAGCAAGAGACGTATGGGGGCGCTGTAGGACAGGCTGGTAAGCGAGAGCAGGGAGCCGGTTAAATTACAAGTTCGCGCAGCAGGGAGAACCTTGGAAACTATCGCGGTTCGTCAACGTGACAAAAGTAACAATCCCTTCGCTGCACATCAATCTGAGGAGCTAGGCAAAATTCCACTCGTCGTGAATCTTTCCGTGCAAGTGACTGCCAACTGAAGTACGAGAGGAGAAGCTCAGCTGTGATCTAATCCTACGCAGTGTGTGAGAGCGAGCCCAATCGGTAGGCAATAAGAGGGCCTGAAAATGGCTGGCAGGTGTGGACATTTCAAGCTATCGCTCAGATTCTTCGCCCTGTCCATGTCGTAGAACAGGTCAAGCGTTGAGCCCGCTGGCGTTGAAGATACAAAATGATTCAAGCTATTTAAAGGACTTCGTGGAAAAGGCTACATCCTCAGAGGCGAAAGTGGTATTATGGTAAATGGGATGCCAAACGCATAGTCGGGATCTAAGTAACTGAATGATACACGCGTCACGAAAAAAAAAGCCTCCAATCCTACCGGCTAGCTAATTGATGCCGAAGTTGTCTGGAGGTTTGAAAAAGAACGCGACATGCAAATGGCAGTAGCCTAGCAAGGCCATCGTAATAGTCTTAGATTACATTCAAATGTTATTGGGCACCGACCTTTGCAGAGTATGCAGCAATGCGTGGCGCATTCGCGAGAATTGTTTTGACGCTGACTGACGCACTCGTGTGCTTCAAAGTAACTGCGATGGGATGGCTACAACGCACTGGCGCTCTGAAGCTAGGACTTGTGACCCTTGCTTTTCATTAGAAAAGATCTCATTTGGAGGAGTAAATTTTTGTCCTCACCACCGGTCCATCGATACAACTCGTATAGGTTTCACAGCTTGTGTGATGAGATGTCGTGACGCTTCTCAATGCACTCAAAAACGCATTTTTCCTTTTTGTCGCTCCCACTGAGGACTCCGTTATGCGAAACATCACGAAGTTATACGATATCGGCTCGTTGAAACATCTTCACGATGTGGCAAGAAGGCAGAGAGTTTGAAAGTCACCAAGGGACGTCTGTCTCCGGAAACTCTCGAACTGATACGCCAGCGTGGAGCCGCACGAGCTGCAGGCAATCACCAACTCACGTCCGAGCTTGCGAAGCTGTGCAGAGAGGCGATAAAGGAAGATCTCAAGGAGCGAAGAGCAGCAGTATTAGCTGAAGCAGCAGAGGCTGGGAGAGCATCCGCACCCGAAGGGTAATGGAGAAAGTCATCCACGACTTCTACTCGGATCTCTTCGATAGCCATGTCATCTGCCCACTTATCAACTGCAACAGGATGGATACGTCGTCCCCTCAGTTCTCTCTTCCGAAGTCCGACACGCCATCAAGTCGGTGAAGAATCGTAGCGACCTGGTCTGGATAGGGTTAAACCCGGAACTATCTGCAGTTATCTCAGCGCAGCTAATGAATCAAAACTGTTCCTTCCAGCGCTATTTGGAATGCCAATGGCTTATTCCCGGTGGAAAACCAGCGAAAATATATTCTGTACGAGAAGGGAGACTTGGACGACAATGGCAATTGTCGCGCAATCTGCCTGTTGTTGTAATCTACAAACTATAACAAGATTGGCAGAATACTAGATGAAGGACAGCCATGCGAGCAAGCAGGGTTTCGAAGAGGGTTCAGCACGATCGACCATATCCACACGGTTACAAGACTCATTGAAGTTTCACGAGAGTACAAGATGCCGCTTTGTCTCACGTTCATCGACTTGAAGAAGGCCTTCGACTCTGTGGAGACAGAAGCGGTCATCGAAGCCTTGGGCAACCAGGGCGTCCCTACTCAGTACATCAAGATTCTTCGTGAGCTCTACAGCAACTTTACGACCAGGATCTCACCATTCTACAAGGAGGTCATCATCGACGTCAAGAGAGGGGTCCGACAGGGCGACACCATCTCGCCCAAACTCTTCAGCGCCGCTCTCGAGAACGTCATGCGTCAACTGGAATGGGAAGACATGGGAGTGAAGGTCGACGGCCGGCAACTACGTAATCAACTTCGTATAAAAAACAGAACGATTCACGATGATTGCAGTTCAAAGCTCGAATGCAAAAAGAAATGATAGTTAGGGACAGGCACAGGTGTGTGCACCAAATCTGAATCATTTACAGATTTAAACAGATATATTCTGCAAACGTCAATTATATTGAAGATTACTTGATGCACAAAACAAAATCAACCGGGGAAATATTCAATAGACAATTCGAAAATTTGAATCCAATCCAAAAATTGGATCCAATTCCTCAAAAACAAAAAGTAGTATCCATATGATAAAGTGAGAAGATATCAGCGCAGGTATGGTCGCCGTTTAGCGTTTTGGTATGGGTGCGGGACTTTTGGCTCGTCCGGGCTGGCACGCGGCAAATTGCGCGGAGGCGCGGCGGCATGCGCAGCAATCGGGATGGGACAGGGCTTCGCGCGATTCTGCCATAGAATTCAACACTCGTGTGCAGACTGTTGATGAAACTCCGAATGATTCTGCGAGTTGAAAAACTTTCCGCGTGCGGAGGTTTCTATGCAGCAGTGTTAGTGTTGGTGAGATTTCAGCGTAAAATGTGAGGAAAGAACCTTCATAAAATGTCACTACTATCACCGAAGCGAATAAGAAACACTAAATCCAGGAGTTATCACTGAGATATAGTTATTTGAAAAAAGCGTCGCGACCAGCAAGCATATATAGTTCCAACTATATATGCTTGCTGATCGCGACGCTCATGCCCTTAGGGGGACATTCAAAACAGGGCCGATGGTAGATGACACTAGGACTAAGCCCAGGAGAGGGGAGAAACGCCAGGGAGAACACAACGCTCACATCTCTTCCAAAATCCCTTCCCTCCTTGAGGCTCACTGAAACACAGTAATTGGCTCACTCACTTGAATGTCTTCACCCCCCCCCCCTCTCCCGACGACATGAGCGCCCTGATATCCTTTTCATCTTTTCTGACTAAAGTTTCCTTACCATTATCACTATCCCCAAATCTCTAGGCGTAGGATTTTATCCCGCGACACGCACACGCTTTGACCGTCAAAGGCAAGATTCAGGATTAATTGATGGGGTGATTCCACTCAAATGTGAAAGTAGGGATGGGAGGTGGACCGCCAGTGGAGAAAAAAGGAAAGAAAATCCTGAAATACACAGGAAATACGAGCATTTTGCTCTATGCTGTGGAGAAGTTCAAAAGACAGGCAGGGAGATGAGAGATAATGTGAGCGCGGAGAGCGGTAGAGAAGTCCGAGAAGAGAGAGCATAGCAGATCAACGTGCGACGCAGACAAGATATCGAACGGTGGGCGGACCATGTTAAGTTTGGTGGAGTCTGTTAGAAGTCCATGGCGCCTAGGGTCCTAGTGACGCGTTTCGATGTAGAAAGGTGGCGCTACCTTTGCACTTGCGTACCCAGCACTTCTAGCCATGGTAAGGGCTTCTTAGGTGAGCCCGAACTTTGCCTTTAAATTCCATCGCAGAAGCCCGCGAAAACTTGCTTCGTTCGGATAGCACGCGGCGGCGGTTCGCCACCGCGCAGTTTGCCGCGTGCCACCCCGGACGAACCAAAGTCCGTCGCCCCTCTGTATTATGCCAGCATCCTCACTCGTACTACAAATAGCTATCACACACCTTATCCGCTGAGGACACGATGGTAGCAAATCTACGTGGAAGCCAGCGTGATCGCTTCCTTTGATGGCTTCTTATGTCGCTTTTTGCTTCTTAGGCTATCCGCAGTTAAGAATAAGGAGGCCTGTAAGTTAGATGTCGTTGACATTGTTCCCTTCAGCGGACGGACCACACGGCACCTCACTTTCTACACTGAGTCCACAACCACATAATCTCAATCTTGATTCTTTAAAAAGACATAAGAGAGCACGTCTCACTCCCATCACAGTTCGTTCTTCTCCAATGGAAATAAAAAACACAAAA
>MU893536.1:0-10083 GCA_036418205.1 Ostertagia ostertagi
ACCGCGTGCTGCTTCAAAAGGTTGGGAAATGGAGGAATGGAACCTTTTCATCGAGGGTGTAGATTTCGACGGTTTTTTTCGGGATTTCAGCAAATCTGACCCAGGGACAAATCGCGCCGCAGCTGCCGTTGAATCGGCCGTTGATCGATACACTCGGACTCAGTAACTTGGCTCAGTAACACTTGTAATTTGGCGTATGCTCTGTTCGTAGGGGGGGGGGGGTGGCGAACCCCTCAATCTCGGGAGGGGGGACTTCTGCGACCACGTCCTCGACACGATTCTCACCCTGCTGAGAACCTCGTTCGACACGGTCAGCTGCATTCGCTGCAGCTCCGTCTGTAATGACTTAATCGGACTTCATGAAAAATTATGCATATGCCTTGAAGAGGTGAGGTAATTCAATAGCGAAAATTCGGCGCGTCCGGTGCGCAGCACAAACTCAGAACAAGAGCAATAGATACGAACACCGCTGAATATCCACTACCCCTCATGACAATTTGTAATATTCTGTGACTTTGAATCTGTGACTATACCATAGAATACATACGACTGTGCCATATTTCCGTGTTTTCCGTACTTATAAAGACGACCATTTAGACTAGGGAGCATAATTTTACCATTCACGTGTATTCCACAGCGCTGACCATGAAGATCACCTGCCGTCCCCTTGATCATCGAGTTCCTTGAGTAGTCGCCAGCAACGTATCCATTCGTCCATATCGTGTGCCAAAGTAACTCAGTGTACCTTGGTCGCTGGTGGGACGCTCATCATTTCTTTCGTCCCGACTTTTCGTGAAATCTTACCATCCGGTAGCGGCCCGGTGTTCGTTTGAGGTTCCGAGGCATCCAGACGGTAATCTCTCTGGTTCAACGGTCGTCATATCCTGATCACATAACGTGTCCGACCCTGCAGGCCTTCAATTTTTTGGCGAAAGTGATATAAAGATATGCTATGATTGTTATGTATGCATATATGTATGTATGATATGTTATAACCAGATTAGTCCCCCGTCAACCGCCGGGACCTTCCTTTCCTGCGCAAGCTTTCTATCCTCCGCTATGGTCCCTTCCTCCTGTGACACCAACACCTCGTGGAAGTGACGCGTATGCAACACAAAGAGTTTATATAGTCGAGGCATCGCAATAATCATGACATGACAGTAGATTTTCCGCCTCCCTCTCCCATCCTTCCTTCGTTTCTCCACAGCCCTCCAGCTGCCACTGCAGCACCATGTGGAATGACCGGAAGTGTGCTCAGTAGGTGTTTATATAGCCCTAGAGTGTTATCACAACAGTTATCCTAGTACAAACATTTATAGCTCAACTTCCTGTGAGCTACCCGATTTGTCAGCGGTTTTTTACTCCATGAGCTCCCTTATCACTCACTCCATTTTGCGGACGGACAGACGGACATACATACAGACACACACACATACAAACCGACACAAACGTCCAAGTAGCGCTTCATTTTAATAGAAGGATTCCATTCAAAACTTCTTCTAATTCCACACCTTACCTTCCGAGTATTTGTCACCCATTACTCCCGAGTGTCGCAATGTTGAAGCACTAGGGATCATTTGTCGTTCCCTGTATGCTTCATATGGCATTGCAGTAATGAGGGGTAGAAAAAGAGCAAAGCTGCTGCACATTTACAGACAACGCTGCTGACCTGAGGAAACTCTGGCAAAACAAATCTGTTTTTTATCCGACCCGAAACTCAAGCCGTTCCCGTGCAGAATTTCTAATCAAACAATTCATTCTAAAAACGGAGCAACCACCTGGAAAAAAACCCCACCACACCCAATTTTGCGTGCATCATCGCCAAAGTTCATCGGCTGACCTCCTGCGCAGTGACACCATGCTAAAACAAAACACACAAAGTTAGAAAGTGAGTTGAACGAGCTCTACCCTCTATAATTTATCCCTAAGTCATTTTTTTATTTATTTATTGGACGTAGATTAAGATCCACGTGGTATAATACCTACAAAACAATAGCAACACAATTATCAACAACTCGGCTGACGAGACAATATAGTGGTCAAAAGGATTTAGATAGAGAACTAAGAATGGAGAAAAACAAACGAACAGGAAGCAAAATTCAATAAAACAACTAAACAGAGAGCGCACGTGAATCCTCTGCAAGTAGAATTTTACTGGCCAATCTTTTGAAAGAATTCAGAGAAAGCCGCATGATGTCGTGACGAAATAGTTGTTGAGAGGAGAAATAACCCTTACGGAAAAATATTTGAGAGCGGACCTGAGTTCTTGCTAACGGAAATCTTGATTTTAACTGCGGAACCTCTAGTTCTGGTTATAGTGCAGTCAAAGAAGTTGTGAAAATCCACCGCTGCTTTCCCTGATAAGAGATGCCATTACAAAGATCTCTAAGCTTCCGCCTAACCAGCAAGCTGGAAAGAGAAAAAAGGCGGCGACACTCGACACTGCCAGGAATGAATTCGTAGGACAATCCTGCAAGCTTCCGCTGAAAGCTGTCCTTAACGCTCATCCAAGCAAAACTATATTTTTTTCTTTAGAAGACTGATATCTGTAGTGGTCTAGATTCAAGAATTGTCTGACGTACCTTTTCATACGCTAATGAGACTTCGTGAATCCTTCGAGCAGAGAGCTCCCAAAAAGATTGTGAATTCTGAACATGGCTCTAGATACTACGTCTCGATAGTGCTTATCAAATCCAAGCTTATTGTCGAATTTGAAAGCCGAGATCGCGAACTTCAGAAACACATTGGAGCTCCTTGGATCCAACCCGATAGTTCATGTTATATGTTTTGCCAATACAGAGAAGCGAGGTTTTCTCACATGAAAGAGAAGTCCCCAATCTAACAGAAACCAAAACATAACCAATCATTGCACTTGAGCCCCCTAAGTCCCTAAATTCTCACAACTTTAATAACATCTTTGACAATGTCATCAGCATACATTACCACGACCTCCGTACACTCGCAAGCAAATGCAAATCACACTAACCAGCTATAAAAATAATAACGGCGATAATACTCTCCCCTCGCCCCCCCACTGTGGCCAAATAGTGATGATAGGACCTGGCCTAAGCGAAATTTGAATAACTCCGGACGCAAGAAATTGTTGGTCCATTCATAATTTGTGTAAACCGACGTACTGGAGCTATCAAAAGAAGGAAGTCCGCCACTCCGGTCAAACAGCCTTGCGAAATCAACAATACATCCCTTTTAGAACTCCAATTCTGCCTGGTCCAATCGTTCAAAGAAGTAAGCATGCGTCTTCCGGCTGATCGCCCTCTACACGAATCCATGTTGTGAAAGGAATAGACCCTTGTTGCATTCTAGATGCCTGGCTTCTTCAACAAACAAGTCAGGACACAGATTGCCCTGTAAGGCGGCCGCGGACTGACTGTGTGAACTTGTGAGATCGAAAAGTCTCGACGAAATCTTTGGATGAAGACCTGTCCGACCAAGTCTTCATCCCAAGAAACATCGGAAGGTTGAAATCACCGAGAACGAGGGTAGGACCATTATTGGAGCAAAAGTCACTTACGTCTTTGAGGAGCAAAGAGGAACCCTGAACACTACAGGAAGGAGTCCTATAAATCACTATAAGCCGGATTGCATGAGATCCAAAATAGGCATCTACAACCACGATTTCATACGGTCATTTATTTATTGGACGTAGATTAATATCCACGTGGTATAATACCTACAAAACAATAGCAACACAATTATCAACAACTCCTGCAAATGCGCCTGCAACTGATTCCTTGAACACAAGATTGTACGGAATAGAGTGTCTTATAAGAAGAAGAACCCCACCGCCTTTTTTACGTGTACGATCACACCTAACGTGATCAAATTGGGAACTAGCAACACCTAACAGGGAGGACATTTCGGTACCGGAGCATAACCAAGATTCCGAGAGGAAAACTAGGTCGTAATTATTTTGAAGTAACATGGCAACAACAAATTTAGAGTTTTTAGGAAAAGACCTTACATTTGACATCATTTACAGGTCATCTGTTGTTGGAAAAGTTCAGCAAAAAAAAATCATATTTGTGTCTTCGTAAGAGAAGTTTTAAAAAGAATATCTGCTGAAATGGACACATGCATGGTTAAAATATGATTTTAGAATGCTTTTTCTGGAACTGAAAATTTTACTTTCTGGAAGTGCGAAAATATTCTTCCAATTGGAGATTCGAAAAAAGAAGTAATTCTGTCGCGTCATCCCCTTTATGTTACTCGACGTAATTTTTGGAGATGGGTGGAATTGCCTTTGGAAATGATAGTGTACCACCCTGGAAGTACCATATTACGCAGGGGTTCATGTGGGGGTGGGAAAAGGGTCGTGCTTTTCGGGACATAATGCCCATCGCAGTGGCCGAGCTTAGGTTAGCTGTACCCGATGTCAAGATAGCATTAGCGGGGCAACGTATTTCGTTGGTCCCAAACTGTCACTGTTCAATCCATCAGACAGTGACCGCAGTCAGTCAGGGATCTGAACACCCCTGGTAAGTGCTTCAACTCACGCCAGCCAAGATTATGCCAGTTCCATGTTTTGCTTGGCATTCGTCCCCTCAGCATTTATTACCAGAAAATCAAGTAGGAGAATTCAAGACTTGGTCTATTCTTTTTCAATTATTATAATACAGCGAACCTTCTTGACTTACGAGGAATGGTCAATTGGTCAGTCCGGCCATTTGTAATGAGGTGTAGTCCGATGCACGCGTCTTGCGACGCTGAGCTCAAATCCGTTTTCGTTATCTGCGGAACGATTCTCTGAAAGAAGTTACGAGGGATTTTTCTCTTTGTGACTTTCCCACTGTGGCACCCTCTACATCACCTTAGCTCTTTCTTTATTTCCTGTGCAACTGCGAAAAGCTGTTTTGTTTTGATCACCATGTGAAGAACTATCACATATGCTCACAAGTTATTGAAATTTTGTATATTTACGAGCCTGTGTCCTTGTGTTTTGTCCCGTGTGTCAAAGTTCATCATAATAGAAAACCTAAAAAGAAGGACGAGAGGAAAATTCCAAAGTCTGTCTCAGCCATATGTCAAGTGGGGACGCAAATCAACAAAATAACCAAATATAGACACTTTCTTGGGCTCGTATGAGGAGCCATGAAAAAATGCAAAAACTTTGCGGTTCTAAGGATCCGATCATGTGACCTCTCTCGTATGAGTCTAGGGAGATATCCACTAGGCCACTTGGCCAACTGTGTGAGATGCTCTCTGGCTCTTCTTATGCGAACCGTGGAGGATAGGGGAATGTAGAGGATGCCACAGTGAAAAAGCCATAGTGAGAAGAATCCCTCGTAACTTCTTTCAGAGAATCGTTCCGCAGATAACGAAAACGGATTTGAGCTCAGCGTCGCAAGACGCGTCCATGGACTACACCTCATTACAAATGGCCGGACTGACCAATTGAGCATTCCTCGTTAGTTCGGCCCTATTCTACGACCTTTCGAAAATTGGTTGCTGACCCGTGCCAGAACCTCACGGCTGTTCATGCGATTTGTATACTTATACATACGATATACTGGACAGTTTATATTGGAGGGGAGATAGCAAGGAGAAGGCTTTCCCTCACCATGAAGTGAAGTAGTATTACTAGAAGTGGTGATTATGAAGGAGAATTCCATGGACTAGTAACTCGATGGTTCCTCGTGATTCATCACAGACCTGAAGATCAGCTATTTGCCAAGAAATGTTCCTGATAAACCTTGCGGAAGAACAATGAAGCAACTCAAAAAAAGAAAACAGCTGGAACGAGCTTCGTCGAATAAGTGGGTGGCGAGTAGAAACTTGAGACGCGACCCGCGCCTATCGCTTTCTTTGCTTCCACTACAGCTTTGGACACATGTCTCTTGAGTCAACATATGCTGCTACAACCAAAGAATTTCAGAAACTTCTATTGCGTGCATTGGCCAAAAGAGACCAACCAGCAATCGAATAGGAGTTCTTGTCCTTTCTCGCAAAATATCTACCAAGCTACATACTCCCTCATGGATGGGATGACTCAAATTTGAAGCAGATATCATAAAAATGAAAGCTCCCTCGGTTATCTTCTTCACAACACATATCTTTTTCGGAGAAAGAAGTTCACTACCTTTCCCAATAATGATAGTCTATGCCCATTATAGTAAGCAAGGCGTGTTCAGAAGTTACATACATCTGCAAATTACCTTAAAGGACGAATTTACGATGGAAAAGCAACCCATTCCAAATTGAGGTAGAGATGGTGAGTAGTACCAGAAAGAAAGCGAAACCACGAAAAACGGCCCAGAACCGGAGAAATGGGACCCCTTCCTTGTCCGTTGATTTGAGCATTGATGCGACTCTCATCGCTTTGCCCTCTTCAACACTACGCTCTCTCAGCTATCTAATCACTCGCCACGTATTGACTACGGCGAGTGATCAGACGATCGGTGGGCGGAGATCGCCGAACTCGCCAACTTTGAGCCATGCTAGATCTCAGAGGTCAAATCTTTCGATGCCGATTGCGTGTCTGTCCGCACCCTCAAGAGATTCACCGCTCTCCCCACTAGGCGATTTCTCCCTTCTTCGACCTTCGTTCTTTCCGTGCAATCCTCCTTTAATGCTGTTCAATCAGTAGGCGCCGAGATCCAATGAGTCTCCAGCAGGGAAGCGCTTGACCTAATGAGGGAACGGTTTGCCAGGGCAGCTGTCATCCTGAACACTACTAGCGGTGCGGTTGTAGCAACAAAACAGCTGGTGAAGACTTCTCAGGGAAATTTATGGGATGAAGAAATTGGGCAGCCAATACGATTCCCTTTCAGTTCCGGCTCTGATTCTCTTCATACTATGTCCTACCTTCGTTATGCTAACCTTAATTGACCATGTCATAAACTTCTCCAAAATGGCTTTATGCTAAAGCCGAATCACGAAAAAAAACCGAAATGCCCTTGAGTTTCCTGGAATTTCCGGAAATTTTCTCAAATTGAATCTTCCGCAAAACTCCCGAAAACTGCCAAGGTGCTACTCCCACGCCGAGAGTACACTGCCAATCCGCCCCCTTTCCCCGGATCACCACATACGAATTCGAATGACAGCGATTTCGAGTGGAGAAGGTTGCAGGCGCATTTGGTGAACGTTCTTCTGAAGAACTGTATTGCTTTTCAACACCAGTAGACAAATGTGCTTCTTGGTCTAGCACGTTTAAGAAGTTTTTTCATGCCCAATCCCTCAGATTTTCCAAGATTTCTCTTCTGAAAAGTATCACTTGCTAGCAAAGCTTGCTTGTTCAAGGTAGAGAGTACGCAAGGTTTCCACAGAATTTTAGGAACAAGGCCACCAGAGGAGGCGATGCTATTTGGGCTAACATAGAGAAATTGAAAAAGTGGTTTTCTATGCAGATTTGAAGCCGGTTGTCCAAATAGAGTTCATCTTTGCGTAGAACTGCATCCATGTTTTCATCACTTCATAGGTTCCAAGGGTGAGGTGTAGGGTGGTATTCACACCACCTATAAATATTGTAAACGACTGGAAACCAAACTGGTTGCTGGGAAACTGAGATAGAATTTCAAAGCTCTCGCAACCGAAAATCACACAGTTACAGAATAACTCTAACCTATAGAAATGTTCACATTGAGCGGGAATAGAGATCTTGTATGTTCTTTCAAGAAAGACGCAGGACTGTCAATCGCCCTTATCTGCTCGTCTTTGGTTTTTGCCGAGAAAACTCGACAAAAAGCATCCATTGGATAGGTTCAACCACCGCTCGCTTATTTTCCTTCAACAAACTATTCACATTTTCAAATCAGAAACAATTTTCCAAAATGCACAGGAAGAGTACACCAAGATTCGAACAACGGTTTCTGGTCCGTGACAAAACGGAGCTCTCGAGCTCTATTGAGTGGGTGCGGTGAATCTCTTCAGCAATACTTGAGTAGAAGAGTGAGAGCTCCCAAGACGGAAATGAGCTCTTCATGTCAACAATTTTCGGATAGAGTGAGTCACCGGGACGAGATGGAAGATAGATGTTACTATCCCTTTTTTACTAGGACTTAACTTTAACTTTCGCTGGAACGTGATATCGAAAAGAAGGAGCCTCTACTGAGAGAAGCGTTAAGAATTGGATAAAGTTAGCTTTGAGTTAGGGAAACAGGAGAGTGCACTGAAAAGCAGTGATGCCTAGCAACAGTGGTCCCATTTCCACGAACATCTTCTTTTTCTCGACTAATTGGGTACTTTGGTACTAGATGCCACAGTTTGATACGAAATTCAGAGGTTCGGAAACGTTAACGGCAATAATTCTTTCGCGTGGCAGATATCGATGCTACCAATCGTCTTTCACAGAAACATTATAATACTTAAATGCTAGCCTACTTCTGAAATTTCGCTTCATCATCGTTGCTTCTCCAAGCCGCTACACAACCTCTGCACCAGGTGGGAATAACGGTGTGAGGAAATCTAAGCGCCAATGGCCCTGTACTGCGCAGAGAATGATTTGGGGGAGAATTGTTTCCGCGGGAGTGAACTGAGCAGGCCGGAATCCTCGACACTGGCCTACGAACGAACTGTAACGATTCTTCCGGCTCTCTGAAGGACAAGGCTGTGTCCAACTGCATTTGGCAACAATGGAGTCTGCTTGTGAGCAATTAGTTTTCAATCGAAAGTTTGCGTCGTTAAATACGTATTCGCGGTGTTGTTTGGACATGCACAATTGATTGGATCTCTCAAACAAGCGGGTTCTGACCATGATCCAGAGTGTTCCATGTGCGCAACACTCAAGATATGAGGCGCCGTGCCCTCCTATATCTTGCGGCGCGCTGCATTTTCCGCATCACCGCCTGGCGTTTCATATAAGCGCACAAGGACGAAAATTTATCAAAGTTGGCCTGAACCAAAGTTGTTTGCTCTCATCGGCTGCTAAAAGCTAAGAGTCACTGACTGGCGCATGACCGGACTGGAGTAAATCGAGCTCTGGCCGAAATTGGGCGCATGTACGACGGGATTTTGATTTAACTGAACAGTGGAATCATAAGGGTAGAGAGTGTGCGTACAGTGGTCAGAGGATACACGAAAGAAGGAAGAACCATGAGAAACGGCCCAGAACCCGAGAAATGGGACCCCTTCCTTGCCCGTTGATTTTGCGCATTGATGCGACTCTCATCGCTGTGCCCTCTTCAACACTACGCTCTCTCTGCTATCTAATCACTCGCCACGTATAGACCCTGCGGCGAGTGATTAGATAGTCGGTGGGCGTACCCCGCCAACCGCGCCAAGAGTGAGCCATGCTAGATCGCCGAGGTCAAATCTTTCGCTGCCAATTGCGTCGGTCAGCACCCTCAGGAGGTCCGCCTGTCTCCCAACTATGCAATTTCCTGACCTTCGTTCTTATCGTGAATTCCTCCTTGAAGTCTTTAGGATGGAACCACTGTGGACAACCACAGATATACCGCTCCCGTACATGGAAAGCCGAAAATTTGAGCGCCCACAAGGGAGCTAGAGTTGCAAAGGCTGCGTTAGCACAGCTGCATGACTTAGGTGAGTAAGCGCCTAACCTACATTTTTGGTTCCTTTCCTTTTCCTTCATTACTGCTAGCCCATTCCGCATCTATACTTCCGTTTTAATGTGCAAGAACCGCGCCAGTTCGATCCTGGGACATGCCCTTAGACCATGAACAATGTCCTTCAAGTTTGTTTTCCTTTTAGTGAATGGGAGGGAAAATGAATGCCGCTGTCTTCTGAAGGACTGATGAAAACAGCTTCTTCTCAGAAGCGACGACGTTGATTCTGAGAAGAAGCCGTTTCCAAAGACGTTGTTCGAATATGAAGTCTATGAAATGGAATGTATGTGTTCTATATAAAAATAGATGAAGCACAGAGTTGCACTCTGCAGCTGAAAACGGTGCAGCTCTACTCCACTAATAATGTGTATCGTAATATATGCAAACCCTTTCGAATTTATTTCCCTTTGCAAAAAAGCCGCGGTAGGCAATTTGATGGAATTAGCGTCACGGGACGGCTGTCAGAGTGCCAGCACTTGAAACCACTTTGGAATTACTCGCGTATGGAAATGTGGGAGCTCATGCTTTGCGTAACCATGTTTTGTTTCCGTAAGTGGCTCTG
>MU893541.1:1234-13531 GCA_036418205.1 Ostertagia ostertagi
GTCTCAGAGTCTTTTCTCTCTCCCCGGCACCTATTATCATCTGCTCCCTGTCTCTCATGCTCCTCCAAAAGAGCTCCCTTCCAACCTCGTTGTTTCAGCGCTGCCTTCTCTCAATATCCTATAACTATTCCACTTCAAATAATTCTCGTTCTGTTCGCAGGTCCTCTGTCAAGAACGATGTTTGCCCGACTGTTCGCAATCGCGTTTCTTCTACTCGCACTGGTAGGCACAGCATCAGCCCAGATTCTTGGTAAGTAACTCAGTATGTATAGATGGTATGAAGCCTTTGAATCATAAATAGCAGTCACTAGTGCCTTCAAGCACATTTTGCAATCATAGAGGTGTGTCTTAAGGTGTACCCCCCCCCAAGAGGCCATCGCGCGGCGAAGGAAGAGACGCAGATGCGGCAAAGGACGAGTCGCAGCGCGTGCTGTGCGATATGAGACGTAGTATGGTACACTCTATTTAACCTGACGCCTAACCGCTACAGTATGCGCTGCGACTCGTCCTTTGCCGCGTCTGCGTCTCTTCCTTCGCCGCGCGATGGGCCTCTTGGGGGACACCTGCGTCTTATTGCTTCAACTATTGACTTGCTTCGACTATTAAGGCTTCAATAACATCTTGGGTCGAGCATTAGGGAGCGAAAAAACCTGCTGTAAACCCTCAAATCCTTGTCCACCCTGAAAGAGGAATTCCTTGGACTTTCCTTGTCGAATGTCAACTCGTTTTATTCCGGTTTAGCGAATCACTGAAATTGCAAAGATTGGCACCGGCATTGATGTGCTTTACCATATCAAGACGGAGGGCTTGCCAGTGAGAAGATAGCAATGGAGAAAGGATTCCACCCACACGATTAGTGCGCTATGTGGTTCTGAGGAATTCTGACTTTGTTATCTTTGATCACTGGTCGACCCGAAATTAAACATGCTTTGAGTTTCTCAAAATCTACTATCGGCCCATCAATTTATCACAAGCTATAGCGCTAGCGCTACAAAAAGACGCATTTGTCGACTAGAAAGATCAAACGAGCAAAAATTCCACTGAATGTTGTGTAACAAAAACAGACAATCAGAAGTTTTATTTCGAAAGAATTCAATTTTACCAAAACTCGACATATTCCGAAAAACAACGCAAAAGAAAACAATAAGAATCCTTCGAGAGCTTCGGCGAACGTCGGTGTGTAACATCTTCTTCAAGCATGGATTGCCTTAAAGGCAGCGATTACGTTAAGGAGGAAACACATCGGGGAAGCATATGCACCACACAAAGCAGGTACTTGGCTGCCAAGGAAGCGATATGAGATCAACGACGGAAGGTGCGCTGGTTGTTGGGGCAGGACTTCGAAAGCACTCCGCCCCAAAGGGTCGCGCCACTATGTTATTTTGTTAGTGATTTAGTACGAACTTGCGTGGCGAGCTTGACAAAATGGAGCAACTCGATTGGCCATGATTTTGGATGATCACCAACCCTTACGGTATGAACTCGTTAAATATTTCGATTTTAGGCTGTCACTGTTCTAGTGAAACCCAACGCCAAAAAAAGGTCCGCTTTTCGTGCCTCTTGACGCAGTCTGCAAGCTTTTGCGTCCATTAGCACGCGTTCGCACCTCACGTTCTCCTTAGGACACCTTCTCGAATCTATTGTTAATTCGCTGGCTTTAAAATCAAATTGAACACCCTTACGGGAGCCGCGCCAATAGAATAGAACTGGACAACAAAAATTCCACTTTCTTTCTTCCCAGATCCGAATTTCAAGATCAAGGGTGTTCAGTGAAGCAGATATGAAAAAGAAAGCATGTGAAACAGCTCGGAACCATAGAAATTGGGCCCCTCCCCTGCCCGCTGATTTCGGCGTCCAATGCTACTCTCATCGGACGGTGCCTTTTCAATGCTAACGCTCTTCTCTTATTCGAAATCTTGTCGGCTATACGTCTGCAGAAAGATGTGATGATATCGGGGTTTCCGCGCCAATTGATCCAAAAGAAAAGCCATGCTGTTTTTGAGACATACTTTTGATAATGACGTGGTCCACACCCTTAGGGTCCGCCTGTTCCTCGCTAACAAGTTGTAACGTTATAATACCAGATTAGTCCCCCGTCAACCGCCGGGACCTTCCTTTCCTGCGCAAGCTTTCTATCCTCCGCTATGGTCCCTTCCTCCTGTGACACCAACACCTCCTGGAAGTGACGCGTATGCAACACAATGGTGTTTCAAACAGTAGAAGGGACACAATCATGATATGACGGTAGATTTTTCGCTTCCCTTCCTCATCCTCCCTTCCTCTCTCCACTGCCCTCCAGCTGCCACTGCAGCACCATGTGGAATGAACGGAAGTGTGCTAAGCAGGTGTTTATATAGCCCTGAGAGTGTTATCACAACTATCCTGCTACAAAACATTGATATCTCAAATCCTGTAAGCTACCCGATTTGTTAGCGGTTTGTTTATCCCATGAGCTTCCTTCTCACTCACTTCATTTTGCGGACGGACACACATACATACATACACACATACAGATACACAACCGACACACAAAGTTAGCGCTTTATAAAATAGAAGGATGTTGTGAGTAATTTCCCCTTCTTCGACCTTCGTTCATGTCGTGGAATCCTCCTTCAAGAGAATAGCGGTCTTCATGATTCTAATAAATCATGAAGACCGCTATTCTCTTGATTCATTGGAACCTTTGCTAATACTTTGCACACATGCCCAATCACTCGTGAAGGTATTCGTACAAGTTGATATATGTTCGTCAGACAACGGTCATAGGTCACTTCGGAGTGAGACAGGGCCCGACTAGTTTTTCATCCGCCAGCCACTTTGTTAGAAAAATGTTCCGAGCGACGAAATGTTCAGCAGTGATTGATTCCAACGAAAAACCTACTGAACTGATTGATACTTCTGTTATCGTTCACCGCGAGAATCGCCAGTGGAATAAGCCGTACTAAAGCGATGAAAGGCTTTGGACACGTGAAAGAATTTGATCCCAAGTTATGATCAAGCTCGAAAAGAGCCCGTGCAGAAGTCATCGCAGTGACAAGACCGCTTTTGACTATAATAATCATAACAGTGATGGTGATGATCATCAAAAGCAGTTTACCAGTATGAAAAACACAGCTGTGGTCAAAAGGGTTCGCCGAAAGCTTTTTTGTGCATTATTTTTTCTCACTCAAACAGTGCCCTTCAAATATTAATAAGACATGCCTTTCAAAGCCTTCAAAACCTTGACTCTTGAAGAGTTTAGATATTGAAAGAAAGGCTTCAAACTAATCTTTAGATCTTTTCTGAAGGGAAGAAATGAAATCATAAAAAGCTTTTGCTGAACCCTTTTGACCGCTACCGTATTTTTTCATCAGTTTTCCATACGGGGAGACGATCAAAAGTCCCCCGCGACCGCTGCGGCAGAACTAGGTCCCCGCGCGCGACGTCGCCGACGTTTGAAACATGGCAGTTTGCCAAGTTCAGGATTCGCCTCTCGACGATTGATACAACGCTTTCCTGCACCCTCTTGTAGGCCCCATTCCTGCATTTGTTTTAGCTTAGTCCTCGCAACTTGATACGTTTCAAGCTGCAAGGACCTGGAGACATAGCATAACCCGCCGCCGTGGGACTCGACCTCCAATGGACTCTGGTTTCAGCATTCTTCCATACGCTTGCAGCCTCAGAGGACAGAAAGGACGCCGAAGTGTTCAGCACCATTCCCCTTCGAGTGTATTATCAATCTTGTTTGATATCAAACATAGAATGTGCCAACCTGTTGGGGCGCACGTTGTCATCTTACATCCAATGGAATTGGTAAAGACGTTAAGTTAGACTCGGGAGCCACTTCAAGGTCAACCTCTCTTGGAAGGAGGTGAATATGTAATTGAATTCTTGAGAGGGATCGTATTAGATAGAACCAGTATTGCACTTTCGGGAAAGAAGCTGAAAGGAACTTTTTCTTCGTTCCGCAAGGACACGTTGTCAGGTGATACCAGTTCGCTATGATGGGAGAATCTCTCAAACGACAGAGACTCCAAAGAAAGTCCTGGTCCGAAATAATACATTCTATAGCATTGCTGACGCTCCTGGCAAGCAGCAGAAACACCTACAAAGGCGGTCATGTGGAACAATTGTGTGGCGCCTAATCGGCAATATACTGGGGCATCGTGGTCGCCCACGTATGAAACCGCAATAAGGTCTCCTTCTTTCTCGAAATTAGCAGGGGAGCGAGACTTCAAGGTGCGTCAGGCGTTTTCTGTGATTCTTTGTTAACAGGGTTCGTGCCCCTCTTAGGCTTTGTACTAAAAGAATGCGCGTATCTTGCGATGGCACTCAACTGTTTATTTAGATTCTTCCTAGACATTATTATAAACTCAAGCCCTGAAAAAATGTAAACAGGACATATGTTATAATTGAAGTAAAGCAGTGAAGGTGAATAAAAATCATCTGAAGGTGACTAATGGAAAGACTGATTTTCAGGACGTCCATTTATCGCACGCCCGGTTATAATGAGGCCTGTACCTGTTGGACCAGGTTTTGGTGAGCTATGTTTTCAGCTTTCTGAACTGAATAAAATAAAATAGCTCGTTAAATAAATTGATATTTATTGTTTATCTTTAGGTCCAAGGATCTACGGATAAAATTATGGGATGGCAAAGGATTAAAGACAACTGTGAAGTAATTTTCCCGTACGATAAAGAGCTATTTACGTGATTTTTGTTGATACAGCGCTCATCAAAGGCACAGCCCAAGTTCATGGCGACAGCATGATTTTATTTATCTTTTCCACAAATCGGTAGCTCAAAGGCATGCCCCAGGATCAAATTGGTATGGTTTTTGCGAATGCGAATGTATTGGTGCGAAATGGGCCGGCAGTAAGAAAAAAGGAAAAGAATCCGTCGAAAACGCTTAGGTTAAGGGCTCACTCACCTTCCTAATCGGCTGTGCTAAGGGAATGAGAGACTAAGCGCGGAGAGGAGAGTATGAGGCGAGAGAGCGCAACAGATGAGAGGGCGCCAGACAACAGCCTGATAAAAGAAAAAATCTGCAGCTGCAGCAGCTTACTTTGCAAGGCCCTAGCGCTCTTGTCGGTTGATTTCCGTGCACGGGAATGCCACATCTGTGATTGTCCTCTAGGGTCTATCCTACCCATGAAGGGAATTGTTCACACGAATTCTGCCTGGGCAGTGTCTTTAAGGGCTATACTCTAAGATGAAAACGAAAGCAAGAAAATTGTTTTTGTCCTGGTAGAACATACGAAAAACATACGAAAAACTCGAATCCTAATCGATGAGTTGTTCTGCCTGTTCTTCTTATTCGAATGTTTGAAGTAAATTTATGCGATGCGTCGCATAACACGCGACCGTGCCTGCACGTACATCTTTCCATTGGCTTCGTCCTTGGAACCGAGGATGGTTCTTGAAGCATTCCATCGTTCTAAAATCTCATTTCACTGAATTGTTGTACGGTGTCTCCAGTGACTGCAAATAACGTGCTTAATGGGTAAAGAAAAGGTTTGAATTCCCATGGACTATTCCCTAATTACACGACGCAAGGCCTTTAGATAATTTCAGAAACACAATCCGTGACAGCAAATATGGGATAGATATGTATGCGGGTCAATATGTATATACTAGTTAACTCGCTAACTAAGGAAAAATGAGACCACTGAACGTCCTCAAAACTTCCTCCTTTTTCTGCGAGATTGGAGGGTCTGGGAGACAATCATTGAAGAGATACGAGGCATCAAAGCGACAAAAGTACGGACGAAGGCGAAATTGTTAGCGAGGGACTCATGACAGAGATCGAAATGGTGGGCGTGATTGGTTGCTTGAGGTGTTTATGGTTGCATATAAGACCGGGGAAAGCGGATAGAGTTTGGAAAAGGGAAGAAGTCACCTGCCATTGATGGGCGGGCATGCACAAAGTGGGTGGAGTTCGCAACAAATCTTATAAATCGTTTCAGAAACAGTTCAGAGACCGGGAAAAAGCGAAACTAATGGGTTTGGCAAAGGCGGAGGACGGACAAAAGCCACCGGTGGGCGGGCATGCAAGATGGCCAACTATTAGTTTCGACCACTATTATCGCCGTTTTTTCTTCAGCCTTATGGTTCCCTTAATGTTTTGGCCGCATTGTTTCGAAGACTTATGATGTATTCCTGAGAGCACGCAATCCCTTTGAACCATTTTCGATGTCAACACTTTTGTGCTTGCCTGGCCACTGGAGCACGCGGCAAAAAAAAAGCTGTCATGAGTGCAAGTTGAGCTCGAAAAAGCTTCTGCATCTGCTCGTAGAATCAATGAAGCCTGGGATGAAGGCACGGTTGCAGAGAGGACTGTTCCAGAGCGTTTGTTGATTACTCATTTATTGTTGCTTTTGTTTGACTTTGTTAATAAACTTATGAGTGAAATGAAGGCGGATTACTTTTGCTCAACCTAATATAAAACGCATTCCCCGTGTTATAACAAGATTATTAGTAAGGAACATAGGATGTATACCGTAACCCAACGTTTGCGTAGAGCGCGGTTTTTTTGCCGGGCTTTCCAGTAACAATGCCATTCCCACTTTTAAATTTTTTGTAGAGAGGCGATCAAGACGGCGCCGCCTGCTGTTCGAGCAGCGAAAACCCCGGCGTCGCAGCATTCGCCTCGCCGCTTTCGCAGCCGTTTCGCCGCGCCGGCTGCGCGCGCGCGCTCCGCGCGCGAGCACAGGGAGGTGATCCCCGGGGTGCCGCCTCATCCGACGTGTGGCGACAACCGCTCGCGTTGTGTCCTCCACCTTCTACATAAACGGCGCATAGTACTCTGCGCGGGCCTGCTCGACGCATTCTCTCTTCGTTGAGAGGGTGCAGAGAAGACGAGAAAATCGATGACACGTGAGAATGCGCGCCCCAGTGCAACGTCGAGAAGGTTACGGTATACACCCTATGTTCCTGAACTTATAATCTTGTGTGTCTACCTTACGGCCAATGTAGTTCCTTCGCATTGCCCACGCAGCGTGTTCACGGATACAAACGCTTCGTATCGCTTACGAACCAGCAAGACATACGAATTTGAGGAAGTTCTGAACGTTAAATGGAGCTTGATGAAGCACAATATTCATGAAACAATATACGTATAAATATTTCAACCCGGTTTATCAATTTCGGTGATTTTATTTGGATCACTTTGCGAAAACACTATTCAATAAACAAGAGTCAGATGTAGCAGGTACAAGAGTCCAGGTGGAGATGAACCACGGTCTAAAGTGCGGAATTCAAATCCATGTTGGTTGGCGCTGCGGGGTTGTCCTTGACAGGGGATCACCTGAATATGAAACAGGGAGCACCTTGCGGCGCCAGTGGGCACACGTGTTGTGGTGGTCCCCCCTGGAACAATGTGACCAGTACAATCAGCCAATCTTATGCTTTTACCGTATTACCGCTTTTTATCACTAGCGTTACTTACCGCATTTCTCCGATAAGATGCCTCTCCATCTCAAATTTCTGTAGATAGCGAGTGCATATATACGCTGTTCTAAGCACCGAAATCGGTACTACGAAACACATATCGTCGTTCATAATTGACCTCGCAGCCAGCTTTAACACATTGACGCCCGCACTGATTTCGGCGCATGTCACACATGTGACATAGCTGCATTACCTGCGTGCATACCCGGCGATGCACAAATCTCACATTCGGGACATTTTGTGGAATTTCTCTACAGGACCCATATATCTCGCTACAAGACCCATGTATTTCGCCACAGGACCCACACAATCTCAACTGCAACCTCCCCATTGGCTGGCAACGTATTGCTTTTGTTTTCTCTTTGTTCTACGTTTTTTAGAGCTATTCGAGTTTGTTGTTAAACAGTTTATGAGGGTTCAAACTGAGGCACTGGTTGTGCAAATTGAAGTTCCAAAAGTATCTTGAAATTGAAGATGGAGAGCAGCCATGTGTTTAGTGGATTCAAGGCACTAGTGGAACTTCTATAGTCACAGAAGTAATGAAAAAAGATATAAGGGGAGCTTAAAATCAATGTGCATACCGGGCGATGCACAAATGTCAGATGTGGGAGTTTCGACGTGCATACCCGGCGATGCACGCGGGCAATGTGTTAACTTCGCCTTCATATCCTCTATCAACACCTAAAAATAGTCATAAAAGGACAACGAGAATGCAGATTTATATGATCACAGCGCTCATTTAATCTTTTGAAGAGCAGGACGATCAGAGCACCTCAATACAGAAAATGAACAGATCTTGCCAACTGCAGCAAAAATGGACAAGAGACCGTCAAAAGAAGCGCTCATTCAAGGACAAGATTTCCTTGTGCTTTGCCAACAGAGAGCGTAATTGGGCGATCAGAGCTGCGTCCTTAATTAAGCCGACTAGGGTGAGTTTGACGCATTAGATCAACGAAGCGATCATCATCAACAACCCACCTAAGCTTTTTCTTAAGCGATGGCGGTGCGGATACTATTGGCTCATGATTTGGCTCAAGTGGCGACACAAATGTACCACATAAAGCAGTCGTAGTGCAGTCATAGAAACCGTTAACCCTTTCCGGACCGCGCACTTTTTGCGCTCACGGCCGCATGCTGCGCGGCAAGCATAAATATCATATATTTAATCTGTATTCCCACTAAAGCCATTATTTTGTCTCGTTTATGTCTTTGTCATGTCTCGAAGAATATATAAGATTAATTTGACAGAAAACTGTTTTGCAAAAAAAGGGAAAGGGCCATAAAAAGGGAGGAAGGGACGAAAATTGTTCAAAATAAGTTGGTATGGAGAAAAAGGGAGTAGAACGTGCCCAAAACGATTGGATCCATAAGAATCAGATACGACGAGCAGGATATTTCACAAATTCTTCGTTTTTAAGTGTTTTCAAGCGAACTACAACTGTTTTCTTTGAGCCCAAAGTGGAAGTCCATTTACTCTTTGGTTATTTTAGAACCTAGATTAAACCTAAAGTCTAGGTTTTTTCATACATATGGCATGAGTCTGTTACATAGGTATGTAAACAACACATAAAATTTTATCGAAAAACCAAACTCTTGGAAAAATCAGCTCTTGAAGTTCCTGACACACCATGTGTGTCAGGCGGTCCGGAAGTTAAAGAAACGAGAGTTCATCGAACTTCTGAAGTAAAGATAATAACTTCGTATAGCATACATTATACGAAGTTATACGAATGTGTTCGAGTAGAAATCACATGAGAAAAAGATAAGAAATCTGGTTTGTTCGCTGTACCCATTGCCTCCGTTCAAAATAATTAGTATTCACCGAACACTTATGAACGATTGTTCCTTTTAATTCCTATGAGTGCAAGTACCAGTTCTCTAATTCAGTTTTTCTAGGAGCGAAAAAGGAATTGTGTCTCCAGCCTGCCACCGATATGTCGTGATTTCTGAGCCAGTTATATAAATAGTTGTGCAAAGGAGAATGATTCCCTCTCATTGTGCGCTTTCAGTGCTTCTATCTGTTCAATTTGGAAATCCTGGGCTCAATGCGGTAAAAGCTATGTATAGTGAAGACAATTGCTGATACTTGAAAGGGTTAAAGTTAGAGAACAGATAAGTTCTGCTCTGCCCTATTGGGAAGTCAATTGGAGCATTCAACAATTTTCAACTCGCCGCATTTAGATTCCCTTGTAGCTTATGCCTGCTGTCACACTTCTCTTAAACGCACGTCTTTTTTCTTTATTCTTCGCTAATAAACATCAACATTATTTATTATTCACTATTATTTATATTGTTTATTAACATACATTACAATTGTTTTCTTTTCGATAGCTGAACATTAAAAAATGCATCTTGATCGCTAATGTAAGAGCCACAACAGTTGTGTATTGGATGGTTGTGTGTGTTCGCGTCGTTTTATTTCTGTTTTTTTTAATTGATGCTATAGAGAGCGTCTATAGGGTTGCCACAAATTACGGTAACAAGATGAAGTGGTTATGAAAACCTGTACAACTGAAAAAGCCGAGTGGAAATTACAAACATATCCATTGAAGATTAATGAATAAAAACTGTATCACCTTCCCAAGTAACCTTTATCCGCTTCAAAAAGGAGCGAAGTTTTCCAATGATAGGCGGCCTGGAGTGCGTTCACAGCATTATTAAGCGGTTTCTTGAATCTATAGAAGTCTCCCCAATGTCAGCAGGAGGTGCTCGCCTTCACCGCGCTTCGCCCAGCGTAAGGTGAAAAACGGTTTGAAAAACTGGTTTCTTCTACATTTTCCACTTCATTTTCATGAAGTTCGTCAAATTACCTGAAGGCCAACTCATTAGCTAGCGTCGCTCGCTATATATGTAACTAGAGGGAACAGATATTAATAGCAGTATTCAGTGGGTGATATAACTTATTGTGCCACTCCCATGTAAAATGAAAATGACTCGTTTATTTTCCAGACGATCATCGGCATTTTGATAACGAATTCTTATCAGGTGTGTCAGCTTGAAAAATGTCATTTTCACATGGAAGAGCTTCTTCGGGAGCTGAAGTATAATAGAAACTAATATGGTTCTAGACCTCATTATTCAACATTCCGTTAGGGAGCCCTCCCCACTATAAGAAATTTTTTGAAGTTTCTACCTGACACCACCTTTTATTCCATTCAAGGCATCCGTCGATTGAACAAAAATTAGTAGCAGTATTGTAGAAGGGTCTCTAACATATGCCAACGTCTTTTTTCTTCATATTCTTTACAGCCTGATTGCTATATATCAACTCACGCGTTTGGCTGTGTAGACATGTGCGTTGTTTCAGGGCTACAGACTATTGAACTGGTCCTTCAACGTTCAGTTTGATGCTTCTGCCTTCACTGGGCTTCTCAATGCTTCCTGACCAGACGTGCACCGTTCTTTTCTCAGAAATTGAATGTTTGGAAGCCATATATTTTTTCCTAACAATGAAAGTCTGTTGCAGGTCTTCATTAATAACGGTTCTTGACAAGTAAATTCGCACAACTCCTTTGGCCCGCCACTTCCCTATTCAAAGGTAGCAGGGATCCTCGTTAAAGGCCCCATTGGCAGTTTTTGCTTCCCTTTTCATTTGCAGTTAGACTCGCATCAATTGCATGTAAGACCCTTTACCCCACTAATTCGATGTGGAATTGTTGCTCTAATAAAATAAAATGTAATGATCTCACGTGAAATTTTAGGAATAACTCAACACGAGATACATATGCTTCCTCAGAAGATATTCTACGAACTTCTCTTTGCTATTGCCTTTATGCTCGCCGCACTTTACACTACCGAAGCGTGTAAGCAAACTGTTCTAATGATAGAAACAGCTTGAAGATTCAGTACACTCTGTCGCATACTACCGCTATTGCCAGCAGTGAGCAGAAGTTAATAATCATTCAAAGGCAGGAAATATAGAGATACGCTGCTATACTAGTCACAAACGAATGACGAAGTAACAACAAACCCGCGTCGCCCCCTCAAAAACAGCATTTGAAATACCTGGTGAATTTCGTGCAGCGTCCGCGACGTCGCAGACGTGCATGAGCACTGGAACAAAATTGGCTCGGTCTGCAAAGTGTTAATCGGCTTACTAATGAACTTGCCTTGCCCCCTAAAGCCGCTGGGCCCTTTTATTCCCTCGCATACATCCGCACTTGTAACACCTCGCATAACGAATGTTATACAATGGGTGCCTTAGGTAGTAGCCGCATTGCAATTATGATGTCTCTGTGTTGGCGGTGGATTTCGCTGCCTCCTTCCTCTTCCGCCTCCCCCTGCTTTTTGGTCCAGCTAGGACGACAGCGCCATGAAAGATGATCGTAGTTATGCTTGTGGATGGGTCTTTACTTGTAACAACTGTAGTGGCTTCTCGCTTTCATATCATCATGCCAGAGTGGTACTTCCACATCAATTTACACCGTAGCTCACTAACAGTTCGTTTCTTTCCCTCTTTCGTCGCTTCCCCTGCCCTTACAAAAGCTGCCACGACGGCTCAGTACGAAATGGCCAAGAGTAAGCTCAGTGGGTGTTTATATAGCAGCTGAAGTGTTATCACAATAATGCCATAAAAGGAGCTCCCCAAAATTGCTAGTGGTTGGATCACTCCATAAGGCCGCGTTCATAGTTCGCGACTCCGGAGATTAGGATAGTACGCGACAATGAAAAACATATGTATTGACGGGAGATTAGGATAGTAGATTAGGATAGTAGTAGAGTAGGAGATTGCGCTGACAAGATTAGATACGTATCGATTGAAATCGCCGGAGAGTAGTAGATTGCGATATTACGATAGTAGGATAGTAGTAGAGTAGGAGATTAGGATAGTAGTAGATTAGGATAGTGCGCTGACAAGATTAGATATGTA
>MU893544.1:0-21353 GCA_036418205.1 Ostertagia ostertagi
AGCTGTCTGATCGTTTGCCTCACGCGTTGAAATACGTTGCTCCTCTTATCGGTTGATTCTGTGGTCTGTTAGCGCTTGTCCGTATCATCGGTAGGGTTGTACCCGCCCCTTGTGTTGGAAAGGTTCGGTCTGCATGGCTGCTCTGACGTCCTCGTTCCTGACCTGTCCAGTCGCGTCCAGCCGCAGGCCCATCTCAGCATCCTCATTTCAGCGGAGTGAAGCTGCCTTTCGTGATTCTTGTTCAGGGGCCAGCACTCGCTGCCGTATAGCATCGCAGGCCTTACCACTGTCCGGTACACCTTTCCCTTTGAGCGTTCTGGAGCACCTTCGATCGCAGAGGATTCCAGTGGACTCCCTCCATTTCATCCATGCCGCGCTAATCCGTGCCTTTTGCTGCCGATCCACACTACCGTCAGCTAGAGTGCGACGTTGTCTGCGCAAAGGATACCCCTGAGTGGTCCCTTTGTCCCTACATCAGATGTTCTGGTGGAGGACTCTTAACGGAACCACTGTGAGCCATACTCTACTATCTAGTGTCGGGAGGAAGAGGGATGAGCTCAGAGTTGATCGTTGGTGTACTCCAACCGTGATGCTCACCTCCTTTGTCACCCCGTGCGAAGTGCGCATTGCTGCCTTATCCCCATCGTGCACGTCCTTCACCAGTGCTCAGGTAATCTGGTACGTTTCAATCCCTGACAAAACTTACTTAGGATACCTTAGGTGACCCGCCCGTCGGCATGGCGGTTAGCCTTGCGCCCAACTTCTCTTCTTTTGTTCTCGATCTGCCTTAGTTGTCCAGTGAATGATCACCTTAGGGATGGAGGATCATATACGTTGTTACGATATGCCAAGAGTCAGATCTGTCCAACGTACAGGAGGACGGCCAGGCGGTCGTTTCTTTACAGCGGGTGCTACCGCGCAGTAGCGGTGCTCCATCGTCCGTCATCTCTTCTCAGCAAGCATTTAGCAAATCTGCCTTTTGCTTCATCGTTAGGGGAGAACGTCTTTAACTCTTGATGAGCTCTGATTTCAGAGTCATCTAGCTGCAATTCTCGCTGTCATGCTCAAAGATAAGACGCTACGACCACTGATTGCTTAAAGATAAGCCCACTCACTGATTTGTTCGGCAAACGCAGGTTTAGCTTGACTTCAGCGTCTGAAAGTCATCGTAATCTAGTTGTCGACGTTTGCTATTTCTTAAGTTTTGAGACAGACCTTGAGCCCGTCACAAAGGCGAATTTTACGATCACTGGGGAGCCTATTAGAATCAATGTAGAGGTGGTCAGTGGTGCCGCGATGAAAAATGGACCGTGAGAAACGGCCCAGAACTCGTGGAGTGGGACTCCTTCTTTGCTGATTGACTTCCGTACTACATGTACCACAATTTTGTTTGTAAAGGGAGTGTATCTTCGATCTCTTAATGACTTGCGGAAATCTCTTTGATTGTTTGATTACAATTATAAACAGACGATAAACAGAGGCGTCAAAAGTTCGCTGAGATGGGTTTTCGTGCACTACATTTTTTTCTTGAAAAAATCTCGAGATTATGCAAAGATTTACCTTTTAATCCCTCAATTTCAAGAACTCAAGCATTCAAAGTCTGGAAGGCAGAATGTGACAATTTTTGTAAGGACTGATTAGGTGAGGAATAGGTTTTACGGAAATTCATTTCAGCGGAGACCTCGACCGCGACCCAACTTTATAATTATTTGTCTCTTTTGTGGTGGCCAAGTGGAAAATTGAAAAAGTAGTATGAATTTTCCTGAGAATCCAATGAGAAACTCTGCCAAAAGAAGGGTCTACAATCTTTGATTACGGTCATAAAGCACAGCATTTTTGTTCGTTCTTCGGTGATCAAGTGTAGAATTGAAAAATCGCTCAATCTGGGATATGGGAAAAGGAAATGGAAAGAGGAGATTGGAAGATATGGAATTAAAAAATCGGTGAGGAAGATTATCATGAGGCGATTCGAGGAGAGATTTCGATGCGATTGTGTGGTGATTTCAGCACTATCGGTCTTTGAGCGTGGTGAACCTGCAAGTGAAAAGGTAGCTGCAAGGATCTCACTGATATGTTTGGTGGAGCGGCTGCTCTCCAGTGCGAAGGCAGCCGCTAAACGCCATCGCAAAGTTCTTCGTGACAACATCCAAGGAATCACGAAGCCGGCTATTCGACGTCTTGCTCGGCGTGGTGGTGTGAAGCGTATCTCTGGCATGAAATGTAGCAGTTTCGAAGAATTGCTATTTGAAAGCATGTTTCGGTGGTGTGGGTGCTCTCGGAGCGGCTGCTCTCCAGGAGAAGGCAGCCGCTAAACGCCATCGTAAAGTACTTCGTGACAACATCCAAGGAATCACGAAGCCGGCTATTCGACGTCTGCTCGGCGTGGTGGTGTGAAGCGTATCTCTGGCATGAAATGTAGCAGTTTTGAAGAATTGCTATTTGGAAGCATGTTTCGGTGATGTGGGTGCTCTCGAGAGCTGCTCTCCAGGAGAAGGCAGCCGCTAAACGCCAATCGTAAGTACTTCGTGACAACATCCAAGGAATCACGAAGCCGGGCTATTCGACGTCGTGCTCGGCGTGGTGGTGTGAAGCGTATCTCTGGCATGAAATGTAGCAGTTTTGAAGAATTGCTATTTGGAAGCATGTGTTTGGCGGGGTGCGAAGGCAGCCGCTAAACGCCATCGCAAAAATCTTCGTGACAACATCCAAGGAATCACGAAGCCGGCTATTCGACGTCTGGCTCGGCGTGGTGGCGTGAAGCGTATCTCTGGCATGAAGTGTAGCAGTTTTGAAGAATTGCTATTTGAAAGCATGTTTTCGGCGGAGCGGCTGCTCTCCAGTGTGAAGGTAGCCGCTGAACGCCATCACAAAGTTCTTCGCGACAACGTCCAAGGCCCGTAGTCGGCTATCCGACGTCTAGCTCGGCGTGGTGGTGTGAAACGTATTTCTGGACTGATCTACGAAGAAACGCGTGGTGGGCTGGAAATATTGCTGGAAAATGTTATCCGTGATGCTGTTGTAGGTATGATATGGAGCGCTGTTATCGCGGTGAGTTAACCAGCGATAACATGTAATAGGCGATGACAGCTCTCTTGAACATGGTTGATCGGGAAGGCCACCGTGTCAACCCTTATCATATCTTATCTGAATGTTGCTGCCAGAGGGTCATTAGGAGTAAGTCTCAATTCTCTGGATCGACGACCCCGCCCTCTGCCCACGTACTTGTGCCGACCAAGGACTACCGAGCCGTCCACAGGATTGCGCCGCAACGGATCAAGGTGAAGGCCCACGTGCTTCATATCTGTGTCTTCCCTGTTTTCAGGTGTTCATTTGTATCGTGGCAATCTGTTGTGTTCTTTTGTGTTGTCTTGTTTTGGATATACTTTGTTGTGGTACTTGTAGCTGATCATCTAAAAAAGGAGACCGCACTTAGCGCGCAGCGAACTCAACTCAGTCACCTATTGCGAACCTGCGAAACGGAAGACGATCACGGCCATGGACGTCGTCTATGCTCTGAAGCGTCAGGGACGTACTCTACGGTTTCGGAGGCTAATTGTGCAATATTTTTGTCTGTTTCGTTGTACCTATTATCACTATTCTGTTCAGTGATTGCTGTTCAATATATGTTTTTTTTTTCACTGGCATCTCATTCAATAAACTTGCACTTCAGTACGTAGATGATTCGAATGGGTCAGATTCGTCTACCTACCCATTTCCATTTCCTTCGGTGTTATTCGACTCAGGAGAAGTAGGAAATAATTGGAAATTTGTAAAACGTAAATGTATTATTACAGTATGTTCCAAAACATGAAGGCACTCCTAAGAACTGCATTCCGAGTTTAGATGAAGGATCCAGGGCTAGCTTCCTATACTCTATTTCGGAAGACGAGAAGAAAATCGAGTGCAGACCACACACCATAAGAGACGACGGCCAAGAGAAAAGCGGCTTTTTTCTTGGCCGTCGTCTCTTATGGTGTGTGGTCTGCACTCGATCTTTTTCTCGTCTTCCGAAATCGAGGGTAAATTAACGAATTCAGCAGGTACGGAAACTACAATCCACTATATTCCAAGAATAACATCATCTAGAATCATCCTCGTGAAAAGCCTTCGAAATCTCCAGTTTCAAAAGCAAAAGGGCACCCTGGACCGAGGAGCCGACAGTGAAATTTCTTCTTCCTTTCCTCTTATTTGCAATTTTATGATCACCGCTTCTAAAAGTACCCTATTTCCTCGCGAGTCGACGATCTGAGCTCTCCTCTTAAGATCAGTTTCGTACGACGGTCGAGCTTCCTAGTTGTTCAACGTGGTTCATCCTCCTGATGTAGTAAGAGTTCTATGAGAAATCCAGCTTCTTATGGGAATAGCAGAATGTTTGAAAGGCCACAAATATCATTCGCACGAAGTATGACATACCCAGTAACCGCTTCTCGGTTCTACCGCGCCAATCAACCAGCTCTGTCATGAGCTTTCGCCTCACGCGACGAATGCTGCCATATGAAACCAACCCAACTCCAACTATTGTGCAAGAGTTCATGATTAATGTCCTCGACGAGGGGAGTACTGCGAAACAGCTCTCCTGGAAAGCCTAGAGGAACATGAGTGCGGACTATGATTGAAAAAGCGATTCTAGGATAGGCGGGCACTTTGATGATTCAGATTAAGAATCCTTCGACTTTGGCTTATATTTTCGATGAGAATAAGTGCAACTATGGTTTCAGATGGATACCACAGCTGATGGAGGCGTCCCGTAAAACATTCACTGGTCTGAGAGGGGAACTTCGATGGCGGATTCAAGATGGTCTGATCTGCTTTGTGTACAGTTGCTGTTGCACTCCCTTGACTCGCGATCTCCATTAGACATGCTCCACGCGTTTATTGTGCCTCTGCCTGATCAGCCTACTCGTAATTTCATGGTGTGTGAGATCCGGCCTTTGGAATTTACATCTCCGTACTCGACAACGCCGCGATCCACCTAAACGACCCATTGAAAAGCGACCTAGCGTAAACGAACCAATGTTATGAATTAGCCCGCATGCAGTCCCTCAATAAATCCTACAGCAAACATTTGAAAAATCACTGGGAGGCAGATCTCGCTGGTGGAGAGCAGAAAATTTGTGAAAGACTTCATGGACGCTATGGGACGTTGTGGTATCACCTGAATGTTGTTCCTCCTTCCGTAAAAAGTGATCATAATCGTCCAGCCGCTGCAGGAGGAAGATGGAATAGTATGTCTTGCAGTAAACGCATCGTCCACAGAACTCGCAAATTGAGTCTACTAGAACGAGCAAGTGTTCAGCTGTTAAATGATCTCGTAAATTAGTCTGTATAGTTATGCGCTTGAGGAAAATAATAAAGAGCTGGTGGCCACGACCGTGGGCCAGCATCCGCAATATATCAGCTGACTCCACCATAATTAGTACGGTCGCTAAAAATTATGAAACTCTTCCCAAGTGTATACGTACCCTAAAATCCCATAGATAAGAGCGGTTTAATTTACCGGTGAAAAATGAATTGGAATGAAATTGAAATTGAATGCAGTCACCCCTCTAACTTGATGGATGGATAAATAAAAATCGGAGAAGAAGTTTAGAAGAAGCTCCGTCCCTCAACTCTAAACCCCGCCCACTTAATAAACAATTCATATAGAAAAATAGCGATTTTAACGGAATTTCTGCCGGAATCTCTCTAGAAATGCCGGAATTTGATCTCTGGATAGAACTTGAAGAGCCCATTCGATCAGTAAAATTCCATAGATAAGAGCGGTTTAATTTACCGGTAAAAAATGATTTTGAAAAAATATTTTTATTTTTATTTTATTTTTGAAAAAATATCTATGGACCGCTCTTATCTATGGGATTTTAGGGTAGTTTAAAATAACCTCTACGGAATGTTGCTATACACAAGCTTATTTAATGGATTGTGAGCATTTTGCACACCAGCACAGAGTTCCAGCTTTGAAATTTGAAGGAAGTTTTTCTGCAATTTTTCGGAAAAAGCCGCTCTGACCTATTCCGCATAATTATAAAGCCACCCCATACTTTCTTGTTGCCTTTCTTTCCTGCTCGATTAAATTTTTTTGTTGTTATCCACACTTCGTCTTTAGGTGAAAACGAGGGAAACCGTCACCATAAATAAAGGCAAATCGTAACAAAAATCGTGAAAAAGTTGAGAGGCAATTGTAGTGCCCAAATTTCGGGCACAGTTGTCGTCACCCACTCAGTATTCACCAACACGTTCGGGCTGAGATAAATGCCTTCGTGCCAGGAGATTCCCATTGAGGCAACGAGGCGAGAACAGCATTATTCTTCGGTCTCTATATTCTTTATCGCGAAATTCGTGAGCTGTCTATAAAGTACCACAAATTGCAAACAGACAGCAATCGATCGCGAATTTGTGCCATAAATTGGGTGGTACAGGATACAATTGCAACCACCTAAATGGTTCGACAAGGAAGCTGCTTAATTTCTGCCCGCTCGGTTAGGAATGTTCGTGGTGATAGAAAGGACATCGTCACGACAGGAATTAAATTTGTGCAATCTCATATCCTTTTTGTCAAGTGAGTAATTTTAAAAAATTCTGAGTCGTAGCAAAAATCAGTCGCTAATAGATCGAACGAACAGTGCAGTTAGAAAGGAAAAGACAACTGATCAAAAGACGAAGTGACAATAAATGATGAACTATGAATTCGAACAACAATTTCCTGAAACGCTTGGCGACCGCGCGCGGCACTTCAACGCACTAAGCCTTACGATAAGGGCTGCGAAGCAAGATACCCTGGAAAAAGCTGATGAATTCTGTTTTGAAGAGAAATGCAATAAAATAAACAACTGTGTGATCCCAATCAGATGGTGAATGAACTCATAGATATTTGTAATGAATCCCGAGCTTCAACGGCTTTTTTCGATACTTGGTTCTATCAGAACCACTTTGAAGCGCCATTTCCAAATGTATAGTAGGAGATTTCAACACGTAGAGCGAAAGGAACCTATACCAGCGACGCTGGGCCGACAGGTTTGCAGTAGTGCGGTGGCGCAGTGGCGTGTTGGCGCATTGTGGATGTGCGTGCGGGGGATGGAATCCCCATAGCGACGAATTTTTGCCAATCACTATAATCACTTAGTAATCACTTATCAGTCTGGGTTCTCTTATTTAGAGACCGGCCACAACAAACCTGCTCGAGGTGCGAATCAGCGATGAGGGGCCCAACTGGGTCGACTATTTCGTCAATTTCGGTCGGGGTGGGGCCCGCCTCTCGTCACGTAGTGGCGGCACCTTCCCGGCCGAGTGCGATGAGCACATGTCGTGACCGATGCGAGTTCCAGGTCGGGTCGTGTCGCGACATCTCGGCGCTCCATTTGGCGCTCGATGGGAAGCTCCCAAGCTCTCATCGGGCTCGATGGAGACTGCTGAGAGTGCCGAGTTCGAGCTCAGTGAAGTTGAGCCGGAAGAACTCGGCAAGGGTTCGTGTTGCATAAGCAACTGTGACTCGAATAGATTTTTTGGCGGTGTGAGGGTACCTTCCTACCTGCCTGGGGTTGCTTGGACCGCAGGGAGGGGAAGGTGATTTTGTCATCGAAAATCGATATCGATCACTGACAGGAATCGGGTTCCTCAATCTTTTTTTTGATCAATGTGGTGCCAGAAAAGCGACCAATGCTCGGCAATCCCACGCGGATGAGCATTTTGGCAAAATTCGGCTAAATTGCGATTTTGCCAAAAAAATCTTCCATAGCTGGACTAGAACCAGGATCGCTCAGGTGGAAACGGCCCTGCATCCTTCTGAGCCATTTCTCTACACGCTGAACAGGTCTCTATGGTTGTCATGAATCTTACTACGAGAATACACAATGATAAACCGAGCGCCTCCCTTTCGAGGAATTTCTACGACTAAATGGTCACCCTTCCTGCCGAGTCCCTTTCATGGTCGACCTCGGTCGGAAAGGTGGTAACAACCATCTAGGGTCACCATGGCCCGAAGCCACTGCTGCGGCGCTAGTGATGTCAACAGCATCTCCAATTGATCAACAACCTAGTCGGGCGCGGTCCCTTTGCCCATAGTGTTAGTGTTAGTTGCCCACAGCCTGCGAGAAATAAGGCGATTTTCTATGAACTCTTGGCGCTCCGTATCTCAGGCTGCTTTTGAACCTTCTGTCGCTCTTCTCGCGAACATGATGACATTACTAAAGAATTCCTTCCCATTTGTTTCTTTTCGTTTCTGTGAATGTCTCTTGCATTTGCAGCTGTTTCTCAGAAGGAATTCGATTCTACCAAAAACTCTTGTGACGTCTCATATCTGTTCCATTATTTACTATGTGGATCAATTCAGGGAAATTTTCAATATTTCTTATAAATCCAGAATCCTCTTGGACGCTCCGCGACCGCGCGCGGCAGTCCAACGCAGTGAACAGTTTAATAAGTATGACAATAGTGTGGCGCACGAAGTCTAGAATATTATAACTGGACTGTGAGGTAAAACACTTGACAAAAAACTTTTGTTCCCAAGAGAAGTGCATAAATAGGCGATTATGTAAAATCTCGAACCACATAGTAGACGAATTCAAATATATTTGAAGCCCAGCCAGAAACAGCTATTTTCGTTATCCCCATTCCATCGAAGCGCTTTGAATCGTTAATTCCAAATGAAGTAGAGGAGATTTCAACATGAAGAGCGAAAGGAACCTATACCAGCGACGCTGGGCCGCCAGTCTTTGCAGAAGTGCTGTGGCGCACTGGCATGGTTGGCGTATTGTGGATGTGCGGGCAGGGGATGGAGTCCCTATGGCGGCAAATTTTTGCCAATCACCGCAATCACTTATCAGTCTGGGTTCTCCTATTTAGAGACCTGCCACAATCAACCTGCTCGAGATGCGATTCAGCGATGAGAGGGCTCAATCGGACCAGCAGTCGAATCGATTTTGACATGGCGTGGTAGCGCCTGCCGTCACCTTGTGGTGGTCGAACTACCTCACCGGTCAAACAAAACGAGCACAAGTCCCGACTGGTGCCAATTCCGGGCGGCTTGTTCCGTGAGGCTTCTGCGCTACTGTCGGCCCTCGCTGGGAGCTCTCGGGCTTTCGATGAGTGTCGACAAATGCGAGCTGAGGCAACGTCCATTTCGTCGGGCTCAACGCATGGAGCCTGGCGTAGCTCGGGACCGTAATGTGGTCTGAGCAGATTTTTCGGGGGTGAAGAGGTGCACCTCGGCCCGTATGCGGTTCCTTGGGACGCAACGAGGGGGAGGTGCCTTCTTTATCGGAAATCGTTATCGATTACAATCAGATTTTTTTCGATGGGATTGCTGATATTGATCAATTTGATGCCAGAAAAGCGACCAAATGGTCGGCAATCCTACGCGGATGAGCATTTTTTGCAAAATTTAGTCAAAATGCGAATTTGGCAAAAATTTTGCTATAGCTGGGCTAGAACCAGGATCGCTCAGGTGGAAACGGCCCTACATCACTCTGAGCCATTTCTCTCCATGCTGTTAAAGGTTTCGGCGGTTGTCATGAACCTTACTCCGGAGAATGCACAATGATAAACCGAGCGCCTCGCTTTCGAGGAATTTCTCGACTAAATGGTCAGTCAGCCCGCTGAGATCCCTTTCATGGGCACCGCGGTCGGGAGGTGGTCAACACCCGAGGCCTCCAAAGCCCGGAGGCCCTGCCGACTGTTCGGCTAGCGATATCGACCACACCTTAGATCGATCCACTGCCTAGCCGGCGGAGTCCCACTGCCGATGGGCAGCACTCTCCTGGCCGTTTCAGGACAGCACATCTAAACTTATTATCGATCAGCCACAATAACCTTCGAGAAATGGTGCGATTTCTCTTGAACCCTTGGTGCTCCGTATCTCAGGCTGCCTTCGAAACCTTCTACAGTTTCGGTAGGCATAACGACATCACTAAAGACTTCCTTTTCACTCGTCATTCTCTTCGCATCTCAAATGTTTCTTTGCATATTGCAGCTGTTTCCAATTGGAAATACGATTCTTATTAGACGCTTGTGACGTCATATCTTCTCTTATTGCTACCTCACTTAGTATTTGATGATGAAAGAAAATTGATCATGGGCGTCATCGTAGAGGTAAAATAACAAGTAGGGAAACGGGCATAGCGAGGAACACATCGGAATCACTGGTGTCAAATCCTTCCAGAAAGTGATCGGTTGAAATTATCAATTTGCCCACAACATAGTAGACAGGCAGATTGAGCTCTGGTGGTTTAGTGGGTATTTAAGTGATTTCAGCACGTGAGAAGTCGCAATGTTCGCATACGTGACGTGGTGGGCCCGTGCTTTTTTTCGACAACAACAAAAGGTTCGTAAAACTTTGCGGTCAAAAACTGTCGTCTGGCGCTCTCCTCCCTCATAGATTGCTCGATTGCCAATCCGGAAACGTACGATGTATCATGCTACGTAAGGCAAAGAGCCATTGCATTCTTCACAACGGCGCTCCTATAAAGCTCCACAGAATGCTCTGTATTTGGATATTCAAGGGACGGTGCTCCTGGAGGTAGTGCCCAATCGATAATTTGACTGAGGGGGTAAGATGGACGTCACACCCCAGGTGCTACAATATGTAGAGTGGTCCATGGCAAGATGCACAATGAGATTTAGATGAGGTGGCGCGCAATTCACAACCGGAATAGGCTGTAGCGATGAGAATGTGCACGAAGATGTTACAAAGGGTTAACTGGCGGTGTACCTAGGTGGACAATGAGTGATAGCCGCGGTGAACGAATATTCACCCGCTGTACACTCCTGCACACCCGCGGTACACCTCCCTCTCACCTGATAGAGGTGTACAGAGGTGTGCGCACTTACTACGGTAGGTTGTGCAGTGGTTTGCGGAAAGGGTATATGCTGGGTGAATATATTCACCTATTGTACACTCCTACACACCCACGGTACACCTCCCGTACACCTGGTGAAGGTGTACGAAGGTGTGAGCACTTACTACGGTAGGTTGTGCAGTGGTTGGGGAATGGGGTATATGCTGGGTGAATATATTCACCTATTGTACACTCCTACACACCCACGGTACACCTCCCGTACACCTGGTGAAGGTGTACGAAGGTGTGAGCACTTACTACGGTAGGTTGTGCAGTGGTTTGACGGAAGGGGTATATGCTGGGTGAATATATTCACCTATTGTACACTCCTACACACCCACGGTACACCTCCCGTACACCTGGTGAAGGTGTACGAAGGTGTGAGCACTTACTACGGTAGGTGTACAAGACTGCGCAGGAAGGAAGATACGTGACGGGACTACATCTGGCTGCACAACCTCGTGAAAAGCTCAACGCCTCCTGCCCACTTCGAGAAGCGCGCGGGGACATTCGCCAAGTACTCCCACTTCAACATGCAAAATATGCTGTCACGGATTATTTGTCGGATCCGATAGATGTGTGCACCATCATATTGGTAAGGTGATTCGTACACGGCGTAGGTTGTAAAGGGGCGATCTATAAAGAGAGAGGCTCTAGACGAGCATACGAAAGCGGGCTATCAAACGCAAAACTTTGCCACCTCCCGAAATAGAACTTGCGAGCACTCACCTGAGAGCCTGCCCTACTAAGCACTGCGCCATTAGATGGACTCTATGCGCGATCCAAACATCTATATCTGATTGCTTCATCTTGCTCACAAAGCATTACAGTTACTTAACCATAGTGTTCTAGCCTTCTGAAACATCTAGAGTGTTACGAGGCCGCAATCGGCGTCAGGGGGACTGCAGCAAGCACAGATCACTAGAGGGCTGGAATTCCATCAGCCATTTTTTTTTACTTGGTGTTGTGTCGTATCGCGCGACGAGGCTCATCTTGACACAAGCCAGCATCTGACACATCATCTTGTACACCTCGTACACACGTTCTAACGTTTTCTGATTAGGGTTTATACTGAGGTGGCATTCGTACATGCGTGTAGGTTGTGAAGGGGCGATCTATAAAGACGGAGGCTTAAGACGAGCGATACAAAAACGGGCTATCATAAACGCAAAACTTTGCCATCTCCCGAAAAAGAACTTGCGAGCACTCACCTGTGAGCCTGCCTACTAAGCACTGCGCCATTAGGGACTCTACGGCGATCCTAACAGTTCCATCTGATTGCTTCATCTTTACTCCCAAAAGCCATCATTAGTTCTACATTAATAGTTCTAGCTGTTATCGGCATACTCCGGACTCTTTTAGGCTGCTCTACGCAAAGCCGAAGTTTGGTTCAGGAGGGAACTGACCAAAAGCCACCAGTCAGGTTAGAGCGATTCGAATTTCATTCGCCATTTTTTTTTACGTCTTTCTGAATACGGACGCTAATTCCGTAACGGGCCTACTTTACAAGAGCAGCACCTGACTTCAACAACTCATTTTGTAGAACTCAATACTTTCGAATTTTTATGGGATTAGGGGTATACTGTGTGCGTGGCGTATAACTACGAATCAAAGAATGAAATAAGGTAGTGTTAAGGTTTTCAAAAGCTAGAAGTAAGCGCTAAAGGACAACCATCGAATGGACAGCCTAGTGAGGGAATCTATTGGCCTGGTGAGTGTTAGTTTTTTTTTTTTTGTTTTTTTTGTTTTTTCTTTTTTGAGCGGCTAGGAGCTTAAGCGCCGCGAGTGCCCTTGCGGAAGCGCAAAAGCACTTGTAGCGAGAGCAGTGCAGAGCCACTCATTGCCATGAGTGGCAATGAGTGGCTCTGCTCACAATGCAATGGAGATGCTGAGAGCAACTTGTTGAGCCACGACTCCACATCCCTTATATAGCATTGGCGTTACTCCATCAGATTATCCCCTTCAGACCGATGTCAGACCTTTGCGAATCGAGCGATTCGCTACTTCGCGTTGCGGTACCAGCCAATTGAGTGATTCACTGGCCGCGACGCGACCGCGGACGCTAGCGAATCGCTCGATTCGCAAAGTCTGACATCAGCCTCATAGGGCCTTGAAACAGCACTGACGAGAGGAAAAAATCAAGGAATACAACCAGCCCAAAACGAGCTCGCCGAATTCTTCGATTGCCATTTTCACTCATTCTGAGGAGGTGAACACCCGAAAATTTCCCTAATAACTGAATGCATATCAGACACTTTGATAGTTGTTACATTTTTGATGAGTTGTTTCTTTGGGAAAGATAAAACTTAGAGATGAAAGCATCAGAAATCCGGGCACAAATTATAGGATAACCCATGAATTCCTATGAGCAGTTACTCCATGCTAATTCTTTATTCTAAAGCGAAAAAATTATATAACCCGTGCTATGAATATTACATATAGACATGCAGAAACAATATGAAAATTCTAAAAAAATAAGGAATATTTATGATATTGACAATTTTACAGCAAGGCCGATAGGAGATCCCGCATTATACTTTTCACAACCTTAACAAATTCAACACATCCACATAACCAAGTGAAACATAACACAACAATTATGGGAATATCAATATTAACAAATGAAAGTCCGCACTCAGCAGGGTCGCGTTGAAACAAAGCGCGCGGCATATTACGCCATATTGATGCGTCACAATGACTGTGTTGCAGCCGCACGCGTCCTGCTCCGTTTATTACCACATGTGCTTTGGGGGAAATAGAAAAAAATGATAGTTACGTAGAACATTATGGTACAAGGGGACACATGTCAATATTTTTGATAGATTATGAACACTTAAAAGATGATACCTGCATACCTGAGTTAATATCAGTGAATTTTATATAGGTATATCTATAGAAGAAGATATGTGCACACAGGTGAAGACTGAATTATCACAGCGTGTAATCAGCTTCTTAAACCCTATATAATAATCACAACATTACACGACTAAGTGAAATCAGGGTAGTACACAGCACGGAGAAGATCATGTAGTTTGGGGCAATGTTGCACCTGAACACAGTACGAGTACGCAAAAACAAAAAATTGAATTAAAAAGATTTGAATCAAAGACCCACCTGTCTGATGTGCAGATACAGAAATTCTCCACAACACGAAGTCGACCAATTTCATGACTTCGTAATGAGCATTCGTTTACCTAAAGATGAACAGTGAGATTCAGCTGAATGAGAAATACCATTCTCGTCATATTTTATACTCAGTGAAGAAAACGTAAGTAAACTTAAAGGCAGCGACCACGACGGCTGAAGAGTGGCGTGATCTTGATCATACCATTGAACGTCATTGGTGGAAAGGCGTTAGCAGGCGGTCCAAACCACGCCCCTCAGAGCGCTAGGGAGCAGGGTGAATATCGGTTGAGGATTCCTCAACGGCACGTCGAGGATTTTCGCCTGATCAGTTACGCTCTCCCGCGCGGACATTCACACTCGCCATGCGCGAGCCGTCTGTGCTCTCCGCGCGTACATTCACTCTCGGCACTACTCTCGCACAGTACAGAGCCATGGTCGAGGAATTCCTCGACCGTTATTCACCCTACTGAAAAGTCGATCCGCCGGTGACCTTTTAGGACGTCATCAAACAGTACCGCCCTTCAGCCATCGTGATCATACCTTCACGATGAAAAGCCAGTCATCCAACTGCGGAATGAATCGACGGAAATGGGTTACCTTGAGCACAACAAGAGTTGCCGCGCGATTGCGAAGTGGAGTTCCTATACGCAACATGGTCCACCAATGTCTAGTTACATTCTTCTCATCCCTTATTTTATTCCAACGGAGCAACCTTTACAGCCTTCGCTAAGTACCTCTTTTCATTAAACAACCTCTTTTCCTACAACGGTCTTTTATGCGACCATATCACTTAAACAGACCTATCCCTTCCGCATTTTGCCCAGTTTTCTCAAAAAAAATCTATTTTGTTATTTATTCCGAACTAAGGGTCGAAGGTACTCCCCAAATTGGCGATGTCACGCGGCGCGCGCACGCAACCTGCGCGATTGCCACGCGCCATAGCTGTCTTCCTGTTCAAAAGCTTAGCCGCGGTCGCTACACTGGGAGAGCGAACGCTGCACATCCCTTCCAGACAGATGAAAAAAAATCTGGGGTCTCGCCTGTTTAAAAAAAAACCAGCAAAAAGACGAAAATCAGAATCGAAAGAATACACCAAGCTTTGCGGGTACGCGACATGAACCTATGAAACATTTTAACACAGTGATGACAGCACGCATTTCGGCAGTTCTGGACCTTTGCGACTAGCGCTATTTGGCGAGCGCAGCCACTGTGACCCACTTGCGAGTCGCGCCGTCCCACGGAACCAGCGGAAGGTAACCCCTCAACGGACCAATCCCTCTCAATGTGTCAACTATATAGAAGTCAATGTAACGAATCACTCTTAGCTGATAAAAAAAAATAAATCAACATTCAAAAATGGTTACAAAACTCACCCTGGAGAGTGGATCCGTGTCATTCAAACATCCTCTTTTCACAGGTTTTGCTGTTGGAGCTGAATTATAACGGTTTTTTTCTTTTTATTTCGAAAAAAATTCAAGCGACTCACCCTGCATTTCATATTTATAACAGTAATATCCTTTGCATGTATCACGACATAACGTCTCATTCCCCAAACACTTGACGCATGTTAAGAGTTTCATATCTGAAAAATTATCGTCAGGATGGAAAAATGTCGACCTTGATAGGAATCTTTGTTTGGGTGATCTCCGTCGGGTGGGGGCCCTGTTTCGCTAATCCGTAGTACTAGAGTAGCACTGCTTTTGGATTTCACCCTATGGATATAAGATGATAAATAGACGACGCCTTTTTTAAGCTACACTCCAATGCAATTGGCTGTTGATACCTCCTCCCTGGGCTACTACAGCCTTTCGCCTGCGGAATAATGTTCAAATGAAATGTCTATTATAGTTCAGGACCATTTCCTTGAGCCACAGCAAGCCAAAATCTTAAAGCACCTTAGGACTATTTCCATACACCGATCACTATCAGAAGTGATTCTAAATGAATCGATTACGTGCCATGAATACCCTTATCCCTGTCCTTAATATTAGAGAGCAGAGTGGAGTGGCCCCGTACTAGAGTTTTGGACGTTGAAATTTCGTCGCACGACTGATTCTTCCTTCGGAATCAATATGCATTTGAACATGGGTACCTATTCCAGAAAGCATATAGTAATTTTCGAGGCCAATACTCAGGACTGAAAGGGGTAAGTGGTTAGTGGCGCTGATTACCACCTCGTCGCGTGGTCCTGGGATCTAAACCTAGCTAGTGCGTCGTCCAGGCCAATCAAGCCTTCCCTCTCTACGAGTTCGGACATCGGGTAGCCTTCGCAATTCATTGTTGTATAGGCTAAATCGTATCAAACTGCCGCTACGATTCCGAATGGAAAAGAATGCGTGGCGCATTCCAAAACGGGATTCATCAACGCCAAATGCTGTGAGTGTGGCATCCATGTAAAGCAACAGACAAATGAGATAGGTGCAGGCGTAGTGGGCTGGTGGCAGGCCTGATATGAAGGGGTTATACCTACGTCCGTTTGCTTGTCGCTTCTTATCCTCGTCGGATAAAACGAGCAAAATCAATGACAATAAAAATAACCCTCACAATTTTGTATGATTACGGTATCCGGAATGAATAAGAAATCGAGACTGTCTTTGTGTATTAAATTGAATGGAAGTCGGGAACCGAAATGTAGAAACACTTATCGCTAACCTCTTATCCCAGAAACGTTGTACTCAGGGTCAGCCGTACGTTGCACGAATCTCAACTGGAGGGGGGGGGGGGTGCTATTGGGGTTGGTGAGGGGCAAAGGGTTTTTTGAAATAGGGGGTTCGTATTTCATGAGGCGAAGGGCGTTCTTGGTGGCAAGAGGGGGTCGGTCAATGGCGTTTGTGACGATATTTGGCAGAATTACTTCACGGAAACAAAGCGAAATGACAAAATTAAAGGGGTTTGCTGCTTCATTAGCCTTATTTATCCCTGCTTTCCCCTTCGCCGTACAGCCCTTTTGGAGGAAAAAGTTGAAATGGGCGGCGGAGTAAGGCCTGTGTTGACTGATCTCAGGTCAGAATCAAATACTATACATACCATTGGAAAGCGATGATGACGAGACTGGTGATGGGGACGTGGGGTCGTAACGGAGGATATCCCTAAGTTTGACGGTAAGGATCGTACGAGAACCCCCTTCGAGGAGAGGGTTGTCAATTTTTGGAATTGAAACAAAGGACAGTTAACCCTGGTTGCCCTTCATTCCACGTTGGAGATTTCCGCAAACAAAGCGGTTACAAAGAGAACCGTAATGAATCATAACAACAAACGAAACTGTTAGTTTTTCTGTCATATTGGCCGAATGACTCACCTGATGTCATGTTTCTTTCTGAGGCAGCAATTGAAAGCACAAATATTGAAACTGAAGATTAGAAGTGATACAATCCGATGCATCACTGAAAAATTCGTCATCAGTGGCTATTTCTAGGTAGAATACATGGCGACAAATGGAACACGTCACGGAACAATAGAATAGGCGCTAGTGCTCTTAGGGGGCACCGCATACGGATTGAATCTAGGAATGTAGGAGAAGAGAATGGATCTCGGGGAAAGTGGAAATTGTTAGCCCCCTCTCCTGAGACCCAGTCCTGCAGGAGGACAAGAAGAGCGGAATGCTTGGTGGGCTCGACTCTCCGCATAGCGATGCCCTCCTAAGACCGCCAGTGCCTCAAAAAAAGGTTATAGCCTCCGAACGGAAACACTTATGAATGGATACGACAGGATGTTCCAGTTCGAGACAGCAACACTACAATGACCATTTGCGGCAAGTGATGAAAACAAGCGATGAAAAATCGGATTCCCGGAATACCGGTTCGATGAGTAATCATGAACCATTGCGTGGCCTCACTCGTTGGCACTACCAGTGTATAGCGAAAGGTCAGCGAGCGACGTCGCGCCACGTGCGATTCTGTTTTCGCTGCAAGCTTAGCGCGGTAAGCCCGAATAAGACCGAAATCGAACTGGTGGTAAAGCGACTTTGAGCCCATATAGCCTAGCATTAAGGTAGAGTCAGAGCAGAATCGACCATCAGTTGCGCAATTCTAACACGGGAAGCGTCGTTTTCTGTTTTGTAGGGGGTCGTATTTTGAGTCTTGTGCACTGGTGATGGTAACAACTTCACCTCCATAACCCCTTCTGAGGTTCTCAAAGGGCGTCCTACCCTGGGGCGGAGGTTGAAGTTGAGGGAAGGGAGTTGTATTGTAGCAGGGAGGGAGAATGGCGTCCTTCTGACAGGTGGTTTAAACGATTTTCGTGGGAACTTCAGGTAAGGCTCTTGAAATAGAAACCATAAGAAAAACTGTCGTTTCTTCGTTATCCTCCTCCACTCCCCCCCCCCCCCGCAGGGTCGACGACTGCTTTGGGAGGGTTTGGAGGCAAAGGTTGAGGGAATTGATCAACTGCTGCGAAGAGGTTAAAATCCACAAATTTTCAAAGGGACATTTTTTTCTGAAAACATTTCACAGATCGTGAAGGAATTAGGAAGTTTTTCAGCTCGTGCTGAAATGGACTCCCTGAAAAGTACAGATCAATGTAACGTAATGAGGAATGACCCTGTCCTCAGGTTTATAGTTGGAGATGAGCGAGTTTTCGCATTTTCACTCAATTTTACACACTCCCACTCGATGCCTCCTGAACTCGCATATCCTCCATACAAAAAAACGAAACGGTATTGATCAAACTCGTTCCGGGATCCGCTGTGCTCTCAACATCCAGCACACTCAAACGAGAGTCACGGGTTCATCCAGGGTCAACCGTCCGTTGGACAAAGTCCAACGCATGGCTCTCTAGCGTGTGAGAGTAATGCCGAGAGTGAACGTACGCACGGAGACACAGACGGCTCGCGCAAGGCGAGTGCGAATGCCGGCGCGGAGAGCGGTCAACGTCGGTCCAACGTCGGTCCAATGTCGGTCCAACGTAACGGTTGACCCTGGTTTTCATCTTTCTGCGAAGAACACTCAGTGCTCTGCTCATTGCTGGCTCAAATGTAAGTGACCTCTCCTCCGACGTAGCGATGCAGGATCAACTGTCCCGGCGATATCCCAGTTCCAAGAATTTGACAAAACTCCTCTCTCGTCTACGAAGAGTGGTCGATTACGATCCCACCAACCTACACCATCAGCCTTGAGGTAGGTGCGGGAGGGGAGGAGTTCGCTCTTACGACCCTCTTCCTCACCCTTGACTAAAACCGTAACCATCACGGCTGTTTCTATGCATAGTATTTGATTCTGAGACGCTAGTCACTGTAACGACGACTCCAAACATGTTGTCTGAGCCAAACATGGCAGTGCAGCCCTTTCAACTTTTAACCTTGTTCAGCTCCATACCCGCCCGTAGCCAAACCAAATTCAAAAAAGACCCCTACGTGAGATCTGCACAACGGGCGGTTGACCCTGGGACCATGTGCAGCCCTCACCCGTTGGGGGTTTCGCAACCTCGTTACGCCCTGCTCTCCTTTTTCAACCCAACTCTTTCCACTTTTGCAGCGAACACCAACGAGAGCATACCGATGATTAGAAAGTGCCAAATCTTATACAAGAAAGTGGTAACTTCAACTGCTTCAAAGGGTACCTCTGGGGGACATTTGCCAACATGAAATAGGGTCAGCCCACGCAATTCTGTAAATGACTAAAAGCCGCTACAATTCGTTTGCTTTATCAGTTGTTGGCCTGATTGTTTCATGTACAGGAAATTAGTTTACAAGAGCGGATGAGTCGTTTAGATGTGACATAATGAATCAATACAGCAGCTGTGGGGGCGAACAGTCCTTGCTCTATGTTTCAACCACAAACAATCAGAAGGAGCACAATTGTTCGAAATGACTGAAAACCGTGGCTCCGCGTCTAACAACCGGACGATAAGCGAAAAAACCAAAAAAATCTATATGAACTCAGCCGAGTGCACAGGAGCAGCGAAAGAAGAAAATTATAAGAGATAATTTAGTAGACTTAGAAAAGCAAGGAAGGTGTAGTGGCAAGCGGCGTCACTACCTAATCCCAGGGTCAAAGTTCGGATCGGAGCTCCGCTCAAGCCGAGAAAGCCCTACATCCCAAGGAGTCGAGTGCTTGTTACCATTCTAGCTTGTGAGAATAAAAACTTCTGACTTGTACAGCCACTGAAGCCATAATGTGGGTCACCGCACTCAAGTGTCAATATGTATACGACTCTGCGTACAAATCGGATGCATGGCGCATCAAAAAAGGGGACTGACCAACATAGTTAATAGCACAAAAAATACCGAGCCTGGTAGAGGCAGTAATCACAAGGGGTGAAGGGCGCTGCGGTTCCAATGACGTAACCTTATTGGTGGAATGGCTTTTGAGGGGCGGTCCCATCCACACCCTCCGCAGCCGTCAAGGGTTCAGTCCACCAATGACGTTCAGTGACGTCATCAAAAGCGCACCACCCCCCAGCCATCGCGATCAGTGCCTTTAAGACGGAAAGATGAGTTTTCTATTGACATAACCATTTATTGCGAGGACCGCAGAAAGATAAAATTGCGCATAAAGAAACAGGATAAAATCTGAAGTTCTAAAGACATTAACAGTGATCAATTCGAATGTTCTGCATTTATGAAATATCCACGAATATAACGCTAATGGAGAGACATTTAATCAGATGTTGTATGCGAACAGACATCTACACACTAAGCCGAATTGTTTTCGGGCGAGTCAATAATGAGTCATAGAAAAAACCCGTTTCATATCCTCACGTCCCCAGACCCGCATCGTTTATCTTGGGACTAATCATCCACGTTTGAGCAATACTACAGCAGTAATGCGAAAAAATCGAAAACTGTATAATTTATGTTTACAAAAAAGGACAGGTTATCCAGCGTTGATCGATTTGATTTGAGTTGCGCCACACGCTTACCTCCACTCAGAAACGTAGTAGGAATAAAAGGCGGGATCTACGAAGAAAAGGCAGCCCCTTAGAAATGAAGTTGGAGGTGATCTGTGGTGCAGAGGGAAAAATCATAGAAATGGCCCAAAACCCGAGGAATGGGATCCCTTCTCAGCCAATTATTCCGCATTGATACGACTCTCATCGATGCTGCCCTCTTCCACTAACGTGCTCTCTCCTAAACGGCTAGAGTCAGACGGCGAGCGGTTACTAGCGAGCGGAGCTGAGGTTCGGCTGGACCGTATGCCGATGTTGCTGGGAAATGGGGTCCCAACGGTCGACGGTTTACTTCAACTCGGTTGGTACGATAGGAGAGTACTGACGCAAGTGGTGCAGCTGGTCCAGCAGCTCCGCCAGAAGGGCTGGTTTGCTCACCCCAGGACTAAGCCTTGGAGAGGGGACGGACCCGTCCTCTCTTTAAGGCTTAGTTCTGAGGTGAGCACCAAATTGTGGCGGTTCTAAGGACCGAGTTCAAGTGTCCGTCCACCGTCGGGGACTCCATCTCCTCCC